>JADXDR010000103.1:4076-23357 GCA_025026875.1 Chlorella ohadii
ACCAAAYCRYSYCWNCARACNAMCWGCNCAKWCRCKRNCCCACSGRRSSGRGCKCWCKWRSGCCNCANCNAGNNGCYCCNNCWCAGCNNCKACKMWRTRSNGCMCRYYGCYSWSCYGCGNNGCRTSCCGTCCCGCCAACTCCGAGGCATACCGGACAGACGCCGCCGTCTGCAGCAGGGGGAAGAGGAATAGCCCGACAAAGGGACTGCTCACCGGCAACATCGATGGGATGCGGACAGCGTAGGGCAGTTAGCACATACTACTTGCAGGCGTGCCCTCAAACCGAACAAATGGGCCAACGGCCTCAGCAGAAGCGCCCCACCAACCCTGGCCTCCACAGCCTTTGCAGTCAATCGCTGCATCCTGGCTGTCTGCTGCAGCACCAAATCCTTAAGCGAGGCCTGCAGGGAAATTTGAGCCGCAAAATGTGTTCACTAAACTTCACTGATATAACCAGGACAATGGCACACGAATGCTAACCTGGCACCCACCTGAAACTGAACGGTAAGCGTTGCGCGCTCCGCCACCAGATGCTGTGCATGCTGAGCAGCGGCCGCTTCCTGCGGCAGAGAGGGGGCAGGTACAAAAGCGAGACGCTACTCGTTGGTGCTGGGCAGAGTACATGCATCTTGGAGCCTGATCATCCCAGAGGGTCGCTTAGCAAATGAAGAGGCTGGACCAAAAACAATTCCACCATCAGCAACCTTGGCTGCTTGGAGGGATCCGCCATCACCCACCAGTTCTTGGCGAGAGTCATGCTTGGCAGCGGCCAGCTCAGATGTCAGCAACGCCACAGCAGCCTCCTGCTCCGCCAGCGAGGCCTGTAGGAACGATTGATCGGTTTCAACCTAGCACGTAAACAACCAAATGGATGACAGCGGTACATGCATCGCCAACTGTCAGCGGCGAGCACACTTGCAAATCTGGCGTACCCGGGCAGCTGCAAGGGCGGAGCTGAGAGCCTCCGTCTCCTGACAAAAGGACAGCAGGACAGGATTACAGGAAGAAGTTTGAGTGCTCAAACACAGTGCCAATGCCATAACTTCGGACCACTCCCCTCACCAACCTGCCGAGCGTCTGCAGCGTCTTGCTTCAGCTGCTTGACGCTACATGCATGCCGCGCCTCCACTTCCTGCACGAGGATGTGCGGAGTCAGCCCTTCCACTCCCAATGAGCTAAAGAGGCAGCCTTTGCCAGTCCCTCCGAGAAAGGCGCCCTCTTCCTGCTACGGCCATGCACCATTCCCAACATGGACCAACGGCCAGCCCCCGCGCACCTCGCATACAATGTGCACAATTCGCGCCAGCTTCGCATCATACCCCACCTCTGCCTTGCGCATCTCCTCTTCATGCTGCCGCTGCAAGGTAGCCAGCTGCTGATGGGCAGTCACGTGCTCATCCAAGCTCTCCGCCTTCGAAATGGGGGACAAGCCAGGACGAATAACACTCAATGATCAGTCCTGAGTCAGAGTGCACTCAAACAACCTACAGGCTGCCACATTGTACACGCATGAGCCCCAAATGGTTGCAGCTAAAGCAACCTCGCAGCACAGAAACCACCCAAACACTTCCACCAGCAACACAAGTGATACATGACAGCCGGCAGCACCAACCTGCAGCGCAGCTGGTTCTAACCGCTCGTCGCGCCTAAAACCGGGGGCAGCCTGCAGGTGCACAGAGCGGGAGGGCCACTTGCAAATACATAGTAGTAGAGAGCAATGCGAAATGGTGGCCAACTGCGACAACGCCCACTGACCCTGCCGAGCAGAATGCATCCAGCAAGTTAGCATGCTGCCACGCTGCGCAGCGGCAAGCAGAACAGTACACTGCACAAGATAGTCACACCGGAGTTGCCATGGCGTCGGCGGCCCACAGCTCACGGCGTGCACCCCCAGCAGGCGCATCGAGCACCGCGGCTTCTTCTACCGATGACGGCTGACGCTCCCGCCGCATCGGCGACCGCTGCGCAAAAGAGGGCAGCGGCGCCTGCAGCCCCTGCTCTTGCTCTTGCTGCACCAGCGGCGCTGACGTCAATCGGCCCCACTCCACCTGCAGGAGGAGATGGATACAACGAAAAAAAAAGTAAGGGCAGCATAAGACAGAAAGAAGCCCTGCCCCTACCGACTCGACAAAGCTTGCCCACAACACGCCACTGCAACTGTGAAGCAGCTGCTCAAGAGCACCTTTTGCAGCTTGTGCGAATGGGTGCCAGGGTCCGATGCAACGCCACGCTTTCCGGGCGCGGCATGTGCAAAGGACGCCATTTTCGGCGCCGGCGCACCAGGCGGCAGCGCCCCGGTACGGCCAAACACCTGCTGAGCCACAGCACCCTGCGCCCATGGCGGGAGGGATGGGCAGGGCAGCAAAGGCCGTCAGAAACACGCACAGCGGCGCAGACAGCAGGCAAACCAACAGCAGTGCACACCGCCAACCCACCTGCCACTGCGGCTGCGGCGCCGGAGCACCCTGCTGCTGCCGCTGCTGTGCGCCCGCCAGCGCAGGCGAGCCAGCGCCAGCAGCACCGACAGCCAGAGCAGCAGGCCCAGCAGGCACAGCGGGCGGGCGCTGCTGCTGCAGCAAGGAAGGAGGCAAACCGCAGCAGTCAGGGCGACAAGCAGCCGAGACAGAGGGCTGCACAAGGACAGTACGGCATGGCTGCCAGGGCAGGACAATGCTCCAATCGAAACACAGCAGGTGCTGGCAGTACACAAACCGACAGCAGTGCACGCCGCCAACCCACCTGCCACTGCGGCTGCGGCGCCGGAGCACCCTGCRGCTGCCGCTGCTGTGCGCCCGSCAGCGCAGGCGAGCCAGCGCCAGCAGCACCGGCAGCCAGCGCAGCAGGCACAGCAGGCACAGCGGNCGGGCGCTGCTGCTGCTGCGCCTGCTGCTGCTGCGCCTGCTGCTGCTGCTGCCGCTGCTGCTGCTCTTCCTTCTTTGCCCTCAGCGTCAGACAGCCCTTCCTCCACTGTGGACAAATGGAAACAATCTAGAATATCAAGATCAGTGGCATTGGTATTGGCTGTATACAAGCGGGGCACATTGCCGCCCAACACCAAGCGCGTTCGGCAATGGAAGTTCACCTTGGGGTGCAAGCAGTGCTCGCAAGTGCCACATTTGGTGGTCCTGTAAAAGGGAAGGGCGAGGACTTCGCACATTTTCGTTTTAGGTGCATAAATGCTGACCAAGCCAGGTGAACGCATGGGACCATCACCGCCTTGAGGCAGGCGGCCGAGCGGCACGCGGGCTGGGCTGCTCCTCATCGCCGTCATCATCACTCTCCACAACCTGGCCGTTGGTGATGTCACCAAACGGCAGGCGACCTGCAAGACGGCCCAGAATGTAACAAGTTGAAATGCTTTCACGCAAGGCAGCACGCATAATCAGTCAATTTGCAAGACAGACATCGGCTTACCGCGCGCAGTCTGCAGCTGCTGCTTCTCTTCACCTTGGCCAGCGGCAGCAGCTGCAGCAGCTGCTGCACAATAAAGGGATGGGAAAGCGCAATTCCGTGGGACTGATCAAGACGTGCACACTTTACCAGACGACGCGACACAGAACAAACAGGATTGCCCAATGACAGTGATCTGATCACCCAAGGTCCGTCACACCACAGCACCCACCTGCGACAAGGCTCTCCTGGTGCCGCCCAGCCAGCGTGACATCCCACCTGCGGTGGTCTGCATGGGCAAGAGACAGATAGGGGCGCGACATGTCATAATCAGCCATGCATGCCCTCGCCCGCTGGCATCACGCTACAACCCAGCCACACCCACACCCGCCTCTTCATCGCACGCGCCATACCACAGCCGCAGCGCACCTGGGTTGTAGTAGGTGCCTTGGTCCACTGCCATGCCAGCATGGTCGCCCGAGCAGTGCAGGCCAGCAGGCATGCCGGGCTCGCACACGACGGCTGCATCCTCCGGCAGAGCATGCGCCAGTGCAGCGTGAATAGCCTCTGGCGTGAGAGCAGCATCTACCGCAGTGGCGCCGCTGACCACAATGACAGCAGCCTTGCCGTGCCCCTCCACCAGCGCAATGGCCGCACCCAGCTTACCCGCCGCCTCTCCAAAGCCGCCGCCTTCAGCGGCTCCATCCTCCACAACTGCCACCGCCACAGCGCGGTCTGCAGCCGCATGGCCCGCAGCATACATCATGGACAGGAGGGGGACGATCTCTGCGGCTGCGCTGGGGCCATCGACAGCTGCTATGATCAGGCGCCGCTCTGCAGACTGCACGGCCAGGATGCGCCGCCCCGGCAGCGTCACGCCAGAGGGGCACGGGTCGTAGCCCTGACTGTAAAACACTCGCTGCAGATGCTGGAGCATGGCTGCCTGCTGCGGATGATCGCAGGGCCCTGCAGAAAGCGAAGGGCACACGCACCGAAACTCAGATCAGCAAGCTGAGCNAGGGGCGGCAAGCGGCAGCACCCAGCCGGCTTGAGGGCGCCCCATGCACCCAAGTCTCACCCAGCAGCTCGTGCACACGGGCCTGCCTCTCCGCACGCGTCATCGCGGCACGGGCGCCTCAGCCGCCGCGGCGAGATGCCCCATACAGGCGTGGATGCAGCTAGCAGCAGGCGCCGAGCGGAGTCGGCGGCGGCGACGGCGGCGAGCGGCWGTGGCGGCGGCGGCGGCTCAGAGGAATGGCCACGGGCCTCGGGCGMCCCCACCACAACCAGGTCAGCGCTAACTGCGCCTCACTGGCCCCCGGTCAACGCAACTGCGGGCGCCTGCAGGGGAACAGCGCTGGTCACACGCGCTCTGCCGCCCACGAAGCCCCGCGGCACTCAATTGAAGGTCGGGGAATGCGATAGCCGGTCCTGGGCACAGCTGGGCCGCTATGGAGGGGGCAGGGCGCGAGCGCATCGGCCGCATGGATCTGGGGCTGGAGCGCCACAGCAGCGATGCAGACGCCAAAAAGCCCGCCAGCCAAGGCGGCCTGGGGCCGAGGGCCGGCCAGCCCTTCTGCTGCGCCCCTGGCAACTGCCTGAAGGGGGTGGAGAAGCCTGGAGAGTTCTGTGCGGATCACACGCTGCGGTATCACGGCGCCAAAGCCGTAGGTGAGCGGCTAGCTCAGCCGCCGCCGCGGCCGCCCGCCGGCCTTCAAGCTGGCGCCCGCTGCCCTTCAACTTGCCGCCTCAATCGGCGCCCGCTGCCCTTCAACCTGCCCCGCCACAACTGCCACGTGTTATCACCTTTGGAAAACGTGTGCAGGGGGGCGCTACGAGCAGCTGGCGGGCGGCAGGACCGTCTTCGCAACATTCTCCACCTTCAAGTGAGTTGCCGGGGGAGTGGACCCATCGGCTGCGCCCTAAAAAACCCTAAAACCCTTTCCAGCAGCTGGACTGCGAGGCTTACAAGGCTGACAGCGCGCCATTTCACCTACCGGACATCGCTCCAAGCCGCAGGCACCCAAACCTGAAGGCGCGGCAGCTGGAGCCGGAGGCGTTCGAGTACAACTCCGGCGCCTCGTCACTGGCGGCAGAGGACCGGAACGATTACCTGGTGCGCAATCAGCTTGCGGGAGGGGATGTAGGACCACATGCGGTACAGCTGGGCCGCCAGCTTGGCCGCCAATGGCTGCCAGGTCTGCCTGCCAGAAGCACCCAGGCTGTGTCCAGACCCCGGCCTCGCCTTGTTGAACCCTAATCAGTCAATCTTTACTCGTGCGGATGGCGCTGAGATGGCAATGCACTGGGAGTATCAAGAGCCGCACCYCGAGCAGAAACCGCAGAGACTCAACGACGCTGACAAGGCGCTCGAGGTGACATGCAGGGCGCGGCTCAGTAATGTCTGCTGCCGGGTATACCCTGCTACGTAGCAGCTGCAGCAGCATGGCACCGTGAGTTAACGCCCAGCTAGATTCAACGAGAAGGGTGCCCTCACCGTTCAGAGCACCGCCCACCCCCTTCRTGCAGGCGGCCGAGGGCAACTTTGCTGCCCGCCTGGTGACACCACCAGCGCGCCACATGGAATGGGTGAGCGACATGGGATACACGCCTGCAAAGCCAGCCATTTTTCGGTTGTCGCGTCTCAGTTTGCGTACATGGCCGACGGCTGCCCTGCGATGAATAATTGATAGTCCAGATGTTTCCGGCTGCACTCTAAACCCATTCAGCATTGAATCGCAGTTCCGTGCCATGCTTCCCACAGATCTTAGTGAACGTGWRACCTGCATTAGTTGCATGCACCGTGCTATGTATGCTGAGCCCCGCTCCCTGTCTTGACCATCCGTCTCCTTCTATTCGTGGCTCTTCCTCGATCCGTGTAACACACACCTTACAGTGGTCTCGGCTGAAGGCTAGGCCTTTGCAAAGGAAGCAGCCCGCTGCCAGGCAGCGTTCACTCTGACCTAGCTGCGCTCGGCGCGCTGGCCAGTGAGTTCCGTCCGGCTGCTTAGAGCGCCAGGACTTGTTTGCAAGCTTCGCTGCGATCCGCGCGAGCTCTGCGCCCCGCTCCACAAGCGCTTAGCGCTGTGAGCCCTCCGCTGCGTTTCGCGCGGTCCATCTCGCTCCTCTACGTTCGCTGCGCTTATCGCGCGACGTAGAACAGCGTTAYCYACTCGCTGCGTGCCAGCTSCGGGAGCTTCGAAGCGGGCGCTGCAGAGCGGGCCCTCTGGCCGAGCCATAGCCCACTCGGTTGCCTGTCAACACTGTCKGGAGGTGCTGCGTTGAGCCGCAGCTTGCAGCGAGCTCTGCAGAGTGTTCACGCATCTGTCCACTCGGCTCCCTGCCTCCCTGCAGTGCCTGCCCACCAGTCCGAGTTTGTGCCAGATTACGGAGTGTCAGACACGGGTGAGCCGCAGTGTGCTCYGGTGTAAAAGCGATACTAGCGTTTGACAGCGGCCGCCGCCTGATCGCCGCCGCCGCCGTCGCCGCCGTCGCTCCCGTCCGCTGCCGCTGATCACGCCGCGTCGCTCCTGCTCCCTTCCTTAAGCAGAGGAGGGCCAGCTCGACCTTGAGTATCACGGCGAGGAGGCCCCTGCTGAGGAAANCGCAGCCGAGGAGGCTGCTGTCCCGGTCCCTGCAGCCCCGGCCGCAGCCCAAGCTRCCGCCGCCGTTCCGCCGGCAGCCCCAGCTTCCGCCGCTCCGTCTGTCAGCACAGTCAGCAAGCGGCAGGCAGCTCGTGGCACCCGCGGCGGCAAGAAAGCTAAGAAAGACGGCTCTGGCAGTGCCGCTGCCGCTGCTGCAGCCTACGGCATAGAGGAGGCAGACCTCTCCTGGCCGGCAGCCTCAAGCGGTCAGCGGTCAGCCCAGCAGCCTCGGCATCAGGTGGTGCGGCGCGCTGAGCCCATTGCTGCACCGCGCCAGCTGCCCCGCTCGCCAGCGCTAGAGGCCACTAGCGGCCAGCGCAGCCGGCAGCTTGCAGTGCAGCGGAGCCAGCCGCCACCCACCGCTGCTGAAGTGGAGGAGGCGCAGCGCATTATTGATCTTGCACACACGCGCTCAAAGCAGCGCATCAGTCGTGCGCAAGAGCAGTCGGCTTATACACTCACACATATTGAGGAGCTAGGCCGCGCCTCAGCGGTAGCGACATCTACAGCCTCGGCACAAGCGGCAACTATTGCGCAGCAAGGCAAAGCGCTTGCTTCGCTAGCGCAGCAGCTTAGTGAGGCAGTAGATAAAGCCGCTACGTACGAGAGCGAATATCGTGCGCTGTATACTAACTGGAAYCTGCAGAGGAGCTTGCGGGAGGAGCTAGAACAAGAAGTTGCGCAGCTTAAAGCGCAGCTGGCACCCTNTCAGCCCTCGGACGCTGAGCGCGAGGCGCGCGCCGAGGATAGCTGAGCAGCTAAATCAGGCAGCACAGTACAGCCTGTCCTGATTATTATATATAAATAGAATAGCTTGCACCCCTCAGGTACCTCTGCGTTTGGCAGACGGTTACCTTTGTGATCCGTTGTTAATTGTAATTAGCCAAAATGGCTGGTGAACTGGCAGATATGGATCTGGCCGCAACGGTCACCGGCTTGCAAGAGAAGCAAGCTGAATTGGTTGCTGAGGTGGATCGCCTGCGGCGGCTGTTAGGTACCTTGGATACTAGTGTTCAAGCTGCCAATGTGGCAGCGTCGGCCGCTCAAGTGGCGCGGGCCGGCGCTGAAGCCGCAGCAGAAACGGCTCGAGCGATTCCACAYCACACTGCTGCAGCAGCTGCACAGGCTGCTGCACAGGCAGCTGCACAGACGGCTGTGCATGCTGCAGTCACCGCCCCGGGCGTGACTGAGGCGGGGGGAGGCGCTGCGCCATGCGCTGCGGATCCCATTGCTGGCCCTAGCTACGCTACGGCMGTGAAAGCAATCAAGTGCGAGTTTCCTAAGCTGAAAGTGAACCTGGAGGATGTAAAAGCAAAAGGCTTACCTCTGCGGGTTTGGTTCACAGCAATGGAGAATTCTATGAAGCTGGCATGCGTGCCGTATGAGCTGTGGGCGCGCACTGCAATCGCCAATGGGCTAGAAGGCGATGTGCAGGCTTCCTGCCTGACCCTGCTGGAGGCAGGAGAAGTGCCAAGCTGGGAGTCTCTGCAAGAGACCCTCAAGCTAAGTTATGGAGAACACAACAGCCAGCGCGCTGCTGAAAATGAGCTGGAGAAACTATCTATGGCCGGCTCCTCACTAGCAACGCTGTCCGAGTATGTGCACCATAGCAGATTGCTGCATATGCAAGCAGGCAACCTGCTGTCCTCTCAGAGCAAGTACAAATACTTTATGCGAGGGCTGCATAGCGCCCTGCGCAAGACGCTGGTGACTACTATTGCTACTGAGAAGGCCAAACAGACTCGCAACCCGCCACCCAACCCGATTGACTGGGAGTCTTTTGAGGAAGCCTCCAAGTTAGCACTGGAGGTGATGGGCAACAAGCTGGAGGCTGAAAGCCCGACAGGCAAGGAAGGCCCGGCCTCCATGGACCTGTCGGCTATGGTGATGGCGGCCATGCGCCAAGCTGGCTGGCGGCCGAGCGGCGCTGGCAAGCAAGGAGGCAAGCCTAATGGCAACAGGCCCAAGCCTAATGGCAAGCCTGGAGGCAAGCCCGGAGGCAAGTCGAACGGTCGGGCTAATGGCGGCAAGGCGCGCTGGACGCCCAAAATGGGCCATCAAGAGCGCGYCGCGCTGATTGCCAAGGGTCTGTGCTTGTGCTGCAAAGAAAGCACAGATCACTTGTGGCGCAACTGCCCCAAGAACCCCGACAACCGGGGAAACTAGAACGCCCACCGCCCCAAGGGGCTGGTGGCGCTGGGCCTGAAACGCCATCACCAGACGATGWACAGCCCCATAGGCAGCAGCAAGGCTGGCATGCCGTCACTTCGCCAGGTACTGCCGAGCAGTCGCGGCAAGTGAGTGCCCATCCGCCTGCAGCCAAGGGCTCAGGCACGAGAGGGCAGCGACGGGAGGGTGACCCGGTTCCCCCATCGGAGTCCCGCGCTGTAATTCATGCGATGCCCTCTAGCGATGTTCCCTTAGCCGAGCTGGAGAACATGCGCTGTGTAACCTGTGCTTCTGTACAGCCTGCCGGAGACGGGTTACTGATGTTCCGAGCGCGTAGCGCTGGTTCATCTATGCGCCTTCTTATAGATTCGGGCGCATCCATCCCCTTCCTGAGTGAAGCGTGGGCGATCGAGCATGGGCTCTCGCCTCGGGATGTGGATTCTTTGAGAGTTATGCTGCCAGACGGAAAGGAGTTTGTTTGCAACAAAGTGGTGGACCTACCGCTGCGGGTGGGRTCCTACCGAGATACGGTCGAGTTCCGTCTGATTCCGCTCGCTGCTTCGTTTGACGCGGTCCTTGGCAGCAGCTGGCTGTGTGAGCATAATCCCTCAATAGATTTTAAAGCTGGCAGGGTTGAYTTCATGCATCACGGCAAGCTACGAGTCATGCTGCGGATGCCTGCTCCCCAGCCGCTAATGGGCGCATTGTTGTCGCCGTTGCAACTTGCGAAAGCAGTTCGCAAGCGCGGCGCCGTCCTTTACGCAGCCTTTGTAAAAGAGCTGCTGGATTCGGAGGGGGGAGATGCTACTAAAGCAGAGTATCTCATTCAAAAATATGCCAGAGTTTTTGAAGAACCCCAAGGGCTCCCTCCGGAGGGACTGCCGGAACATGCGATTCCTCTTGAAGAGGGGGCGCAGCCGTTTAGCCGTCCCACCTATCGCATGTCTCCAGCCGAGTTGGATGAGCTGCGACGACAACTACAGGAGCTGTTGGAGAAGGGATTTATACGCCCCTCCAAGTCCCCGTGGGGCGCACCTGTGTTGTTCYTCAAGAAACCTGGAGGAGGCCTCAGGCTTTGTATAGATTATAGAGGCCTGAATAAGCTCTCCATTAAAAACAAGTATGCTCTCCCCCGAATCGATGAGCTGCTTGACCGGCTGAATGGCGCAACGGTCTTTTCGAAACTGGACCTGCGTGCCGGATACCATCAGATTCGCTTGAAGGCAGAGGACATTCCTAAAACCGCGTTCCGCACGCGCTATGGACACTATGAATTTACTGTCCTGCCTTTCGGCCTGACGAACGCTCCCGGATCGTTCCAGGCTGTAATGAATGATGTGTTTAGAGACATGCTAGACACCTGTGTGGTGGTCTATCTGGATGATATTTTGGTGTACTCACCTTCTGAGGAGGCCCATGGAAAGCACTTAGAAGCGGTGTTGCAGCGGTTGCTAGAAAACAACTTGGTGGCCGCTAGGCACAAGTGTGAGTTCTTCACCCGGCGCACTAAGTTCCTGGGCCATATAATCTCCGCCGATGGCGTTGAGGTAGATGATAAGAAGGTGGACATCATTAAAAATTGGGCCCCACCCGCCAATGTGCATGAGCTGAGAAGCTTTATTGGCTTAGCTACTTTCTTTCGACGCTCTGTGCGGCGATTCGCGCACATTGCTGCCCCTCTCCATGCTCTCACGAGCTCACGCGCCGCGTGGCGCTGGGAGGAGGAGCATCAGGCAGCTTTTGAGGAGCTCAAGCGTGCCCTGAGTTCAGCGCCAGTTGTGGTGCCATTTGACCCCAAACTGCCATGTGTGGTTTACACCGACGCCTCTGACCGTCAGATCGGCGCGGTGCTTACGCAAGACCGCGGGCACGGCCCTCAGGTTGTGGCATTTGAGTCGGCTAAGCTTAAGCCGTCGGATTTTACGCTCACGGTGCAAGAGAAAGAGATGTTTTCTATCGTGCACGCGTGCAAAATCTGGAGGCACTACCTGCATGGTTCGGAATTTGAGTTTGTGGTCAACACAGACCATGCATCCCTGCAGTATTTCTTTACTAGCCAGGACCCTAGCGCTCGGTTCCAGCGCTGGGCGCAGAAAATCGGTGAATTTAAGTTCACCATTCGCTACCAGCCCGGCAAACTGAACGCTGTCGCCGACGCGTTAAGCCGCAAYCCTGATGCACGGCAGCTTGCTGTTGTGCAGGGCAGCCAGCTGGCAGCCGTCTCTATGGTACGGGCTGCTGTGGCACTGCTGCAAGCGATTGCCGATGGCTATGCGKAGGACCCTCAGTGCGCTCACATCGTTACCCAGCTGGCGGCAGGAAAGCCAAGCAGATGGCAGCTGGTTGATGGATTGTTATATGGCTCTCAGAACAGAATATATATACCTGATGCTGATTCACTGAGAGAACGGGTGKTGCGCGAGCACCACGACATCCCGGCTGCTGGGCACCAAGGCATGGAACGCACGCTGCAGTCCTTGCGGCGACGTTTCTTCTGGCCCAAAATGGACCAGATGGTGCGGCAGTATGTCGGCACCTGCCCTGTGTGCCAGCGCACGAAAGGGGGCAACGCGCGCCCCATCGGACTGCTGCGGCCCCTGCCTGTGCCTGCTGATCGATGGTCCCAAGTAACTATGGATTTCATCACCGGCCTGCCGACTACACCCCGCGGGCATGATGCTTGCACAGTTTTTGTAGACAAGCTGTCKAAGAAGTCCATTTTCTGCCCAGGGCYAAAGACGGACACGGCAGCTGTTGTGGCTCGCCAATTCTTTGATGAAGTGTGGCGCCATCATGGYCTGCCTACTTCCATTGTKTCCGACCGCGATCCGCGCTTCCTGTCTGATTTTTGGCAAGCGCTGTGGAAACTGTGCGGCACTAGACTCGATATGAGCACACCTTATCATGCCCAAACTGATGGCCAGACCGAGCGAATCAATCGCTGGCTGGAGGATGCCCTGCGCGGTTTCGTTAGCGCTAGGCAAGATGATTGGGATGAGAAATTGAGTGCTCTGGAGTTCTGCTACAATGACAGTGTACAGTCCTCTACCGGTTTTACGCCGTTCTGGCTCAACYCCGGCCGACACCCTCGCACACCGGCTGCGCTCTTGACAGAGGGGGGAGAAAATGGCGCTGCCAATACCACTGTCAAGTCTTTTATAGGTGCCTTGAACAAGGACCTTAAGCTAGCCCGGAGGCAGCTGGAGCGCACCCGCGAGACGATGTCTAAATACGCCAATCAGAAGCGGCGCCACTGGGAATTCAAAGAAGGCGATGAAGTGATGCTGGCCACAGAAAATCTAAATGTACAGGATCCAGGCCAGGCACGCAAGCTGAGACACAAATGGGTTGGTCCGTTTGTGATTGACAAGATGATAAACCCAGTAGCAACACGACTAGGCAGAGGCGACGGCTGTTCCTTACCTCCGTCGTATAAGTTCCACCCAGTGGTTCATGTACATTGGATCAAGCCATACCGCGCCTCTGACCAGTTCCCTTTGCGCGACGCGCGAGGCGAACCGCCACCGCTTTGGTTTGAGCGTGACGAATCAGGCAACACAGTAGAAGTACACGAAGTAGTTAAATTAATGGACCGCCGAGTAGTYCGTGGCAAAACGCAATATTACGTACACTGGCGTGGCTTCGATGATGAGGATTGGCACACATGGGAGCCTATAGAGAGCCTGCTTYAGGGCGGCTRACAAGTAGTCCAGTGGGTGCGCGAAGGAGAAGCGGCAGCTGAGCGTGACCGCTCTCTAACTACCCAGCGCGAAGCGTGGGCTGGCGCACCTAAAGGCAAGCGCACGGCGCGAGTCAACAAGACTGCTTCTCCTTCTGTTGTGGATACGGCTTCAGCTGCTCCGCCACCCAAGGCGTCGAGCGCTGCTCNAAGGGCGGCTCACAAGTAGTCCAGTGCGTGCGCGAAGGAGAAGCGGCAGCTGAGCGTGACCGCTCTCTAACTACCCAGCGCGAAGCGTGGGCTGGCGCACCTAAAGGCAAGCGCACGGCGCGAGTCAACAAGACTGCTTCTCCTTCTGTTGTGGATACGGCTTCAGCTGCTCCGCCACCCAAGGCGTCGAGCGCTGCTCCGCAACCTGATCCTGAGCCAAGCCGCCCCACAAGGCGCGGCGCAAGAGGGAGAGGCGGAAACAAATCTAAGTCCAAGACTGCGGCGAACGCTGAGCTCAAGCCAGCTCCGACCAAGACTCTGGAGCCAGCCCCGGCACAGCGTAACGCGCGATACAACCTGCGGAAGCGCAGCGGCACTTAAGCGCTTCGACGGCTAATGAATTAGCTAAGCGCAGCAGGAGCTAATTATATATAATTAGAAATTATAATATAATATAATTAGAAATTATATATAATAGTCTAAGCGCTTCCTTAACTCCTGATTGTGTCCCCATTGTGATTGTCTCTTTGCATTGCATTATGTGAATCGTTCCATCCTGCTTTGCACCAGTGTTGATGACGCGGACGCCATCCTTAAGAGGGGGCAACTGTTACCTGCATTAGTTGCATGCACCGTGCTATGTATGCTGAGCCCCGCTCCCTGTCTTGACCATCCGTCTCCTTCTATTCGTGGCTCTTCCTCGATCCGTGTAACACACACCTTACAGACGCGCTGTGGGCGCTGCTGCCCAGCCCCTGCCCCGGCCTTGGCAGCCTGCTGCCGGCAGCCCTGCAGCACGGCATTGGGCAGGCACAACAACTGGTGCGACACCTGCCCGCAGCGGACGCTGCACAGCTGCGCCTGGCTGCGCTCTGCCTGGCACGTGCACAGCAGCGCACGGATCTGCACCTGCCTCCTGCCATCACTGGCTTGCTTCTGGCCTTGTCGTGTGGCTGACTCTTTTTGCGATGCATCGGCTTGCTTGTTTGGCATGTTGCATTCAGTTTCGTCGTGTATTCCTGCCTTTGTCTGCCCATATTCATCCTGCATGCTCGTGCCCATCTCGCACTTGCAGTTTGTGAATATGCGTGCATCGCAACGATGAAGTGGCAAAATTCAGAGCACAGCGGCTACAATGTGTGTGCCTTGACATTGCCCACAACCAACGGCCTGCAGCCCACACACTGAGTGTAGCACGCTGGCCGGTCTCTGATAGTCAAGTKGGGRATGTCTRTTTACACTGGCACAGTTGTGCAAGTGATCAGGTAAGTCGGGAACTGGTTACTGTGCAGGTCAGAGGCAGTGCATAAGTAGGAGGGGAGCGGGCGGCGGACCGAAATGCCGCACGTCGGATTAATGTGCAGGGTGGCAGGTTGGAATCGAGGTGCATGCAGGTTGATGGTCAGAGGAACAGGTTGAGCAGGTTGCCTGATTGAGACAACGGTGGATTGGTACAGGTTTGCAGATTGAATGCGCTAAGYGGGTTGGGTGAAATGAAGGCAGATTAAAGTGGTGGCAACTTTGAGCCGGTTGATTGCTATTTTTGATTCCAATCGAAGACTGCTGATGTCTGCCGTAGTTGTTGCCGTTGTTGCTGTTACACTGAGGACCATCAGGCATGCATTACAGCTTCACCAAAACAGCGCACAAAGTCCATACAGATGCATGCCTCACTGAACAGCTGCCGGCTGACCATTGCCTGGCTGCCCAGCCTGTTCTGAAGGGCCACCGCCATTGCCCGCCCCAGCAACTGCCTCCGCCGCCGCTGCTGCCGCATCTCCTGCGCCGTCTGCCCCCTTGCCTGCCGCCACCTTGAGCAGCCGCTCTTCCACAGCCGGTTCCTTGGCGCGCAGCAGCAGCGGCAMGTGGCGTTGGCCAGTGCCCGGCATGCCGCCCTGCCGCTTGCCGCCCGCGGTGCTGGGTGCCAGCTCATCGCCAGCCAGCCGCTGCTGGATGGTGTGCAGCAGGCCCGCCCGGACCATGTGGCTGAGAGGAGGGGAAGCAGGGAGGGAAGCAGGAGGGTCCGGGATGCTCTGAGAATGAAGCAAGAAGGGTCACTGTGCGGCAAAGACGAACAGGCAGGGCGCAAAGCGCAGGAACTGGCGAGGGTGCAATGCAACACAACACAATGGTCTCAATATGCCGCACACATGTCCTCCAGCTGTGGGCGCTCCAATACAACACCAAACAAGCCTCAATCTTCCACACACACTGTAAATCCAAAGCAACACACCTGGTGAGCATGTCCTCCAGCTGCGAGCGCACCAGCCCATAGTTGGCCGCGCTGCGCCTGAACTGCAGGCCGCCATAATCGCAGCTGTACAGCAGCAGCGGCTCCTCTGCAGCAACAGCGAAGGGGAGCAAGCAGGATAGGTAGATCCAGGTGGGTAAAGCAAACGACCTGTGCAGCTGTACAGCAGCAGCGGCTCCTCTGCAGCAACAGGGACAGCAAAAAGGAGGCAGGCAGGAGAAGAGGGGAGCGGTGGATCAAGCAAGGGAAGGTGTGATAGGGTGCTGTGCGGGTAGTGGCGCCTCTTGCCAAGCAAGCACCCACCCAGTGAAGCCGATACTTGCAGGCCCCCCACGCACCCGCAGAACGAGCTGTGTTTGTGACACTTGGTAGCAACACCTGCAAGCCCACCTGAAGCCATGTTTTCAGAAGCACTTGCAAGCCCACCTGATGCCATATTGAACTGCGGCTTGCGGGGGCAGCGCTGCGTGTCCAGCAGCGTCTGCACCACCTCTGGCTGCTCCTCTCCTCGCCCCACCATCAGCAGCACCGCCGCCATGCAGCGCACCTGCGGAGCCAACGGGGGGCGCCGCATGGCGGACAAGGGTTGCAAGCCAGGCAGCTGAGTGGTTATTTTTGGCTGACGAGCAGGGACAAGCACACCAACGCACATGCGCGGCAGCAGCAGCAGCAGTGCATGCATGCAGTTCAACGCTGTGGCACTCTCTCTGGGACCCAGCCCTGTGCACCTGGTGCCACAGGAACGCTGTGCCGCGGATGTGCAGCTGCAGCAGCTCCCGGCCGCCCCAGGCGCAGCTCGGCAGCTGCTCCAGCCTAAAGTCCAGGATGCTGCGCCGGAAGTTCTGCACCTGTGCCACATCAACCTGCACGCAGCAGGGCGGAGGGAAGGACGGACGCAAAGAGGTTGGGGCTGCTCGACATCTCCATCTGAAGCACCGCATGCCACGGCCGACACAGCGCACATGCCCACTGCAACTGCAGCTGACTTCACCGGGCAGGTGGTTGCGGGGCCNGTGCAAGCTGTAGCATGGAGGCCAGTCTGGACTCACGCAGCAACAGCGTCACACTAGCAAACTATATATATATATAGCCCGAGCCCCACCTTGCAGAAGTTGCGGAAGTCGTGCTCCCCAATGAAGAAGGCAGCCGCCCGCCGCATGGCCTCCACATCCAGCTCGCATGGGGGCGTGCCCTGCTGCGCCTGCTGCGCCGCCGCCTGCTGCACGTCTTGCTGCTGCTGCTCCTGCCGCTGCTGCTGCTGCGCAGGCTGCGCTTGGTCGCTCATCCCAGGCGTGTGCGCAATGAGGTACTTGTACTCCCGAAACTCAGCCGAAAACCTGTGAGCGCAATCCAGCAGAAAAGTAATGGCGATTCTGTAGCTGCAACGGGATGCCCGTACACTACAGCACAGCCTGCCGTGCCTGCTAGCGCGAGCTCTCGATGCTCCAAAACCGCACAGCGCACATGCCTCGGCAGTGTCACTGTTGAGCCATAAACAAAGCGCACCTGGCGCTAAAGTCCTCTGGCACGTCGGTCCAGCCCAGCACCCGGATGTCACGCGGCAGCACCTGCACAGCACGGCACGGCACGCATAGCACGCTTTCATCAGCAGGCCGCAGGCCGTGGGGCCTGGCCTGGTGGAAAGCAGAAGTGATGGCTACTTCATACAGAGCACGAATCAGCAGGGGCGTGACTTGTAACCAACCCAGGCAAGCGCTTGTGCAAGCCTCCCCCTCGCAACAATGGAAGGAGCGAGAACGAAAGCCAGCTCACCCGGTTGAGCAGAGCGGGGTAGTCCAGCTCTGCCTCGGGCGCCGGTACCGCCTGGCCAGGCCGCCCCGAGGAGCGCAGCAGCAGCGCCACCACCTGGCCCAGGGCTGCGGGGAGGGACATGAAAGCGGAGCGAAGGAAACGGCAAGGCTCAGCAAGTGCAGCAGGAGCAGCATGTGCAGCAGAAGCAGCCTTTGCAGCACATCAGGAGGAGCGTGCACACCAGCAGGCAGTGGGATCACCCCAGCAGCCCTCAGCAGGGCCAGCCCACATTGATGGCGGCAGTGCGCATGGCGGGGCGGTGACAGCAGCAAGAGCAACAAGACGCCAGCAGCACACAGTGCAGTCAGCTCACCGGACACTCCCTTGTCAGTCCGCCCGCCGCGCGAATACCGCAGTTCCTGCCGCAGGGAGGTGCAGTCTCAACAGCACAGTTGACAGGGAGCTGCTGCTGCTTGCACGGAGCTGCCGGGCGCATACAGTGGTGACCAGGCGTTGCTATTTCAGCTGCTGTCAACGGTGGAGGCAGCACGACGGGCCCACTCAGATGCCGCCGCTCCCGCGCACCTGCCAGCTGGCCTCTGCAGGCACGAGCCGCGTCTGGCGCAGCGCTGAGAACAGGTGGCCCTGCACAAAGTGGGCAGGGGGCACACATTGCTGGATTTGCTCTAGAGGCTTCAAAGGCTTGCTGAGCTGGCAAATGACATGCAGCAGTTGTTATGTTCATATCCGCCGCTTGCAGCAAGATGGGCGCATCGGCTGCCACGGGGCGCGCATGCCCGCTGGCACAACAGAGCAAAAGGGTGTTCGCACCTCGATTGTTTCGTCCAAGTGGTCCTGCCGCGCAAACCCGCCGTACTCGTGGCCGAGGTACAGCAGCTCCAGGGCCACGTACCGCTGCTGGTAGGCCGAGAAGTCCAGATCCTTGCCTGCTGGTGGTCGGAAGCATACGGACAACGAGGGTGTGGGCATCATGGCAAGCCGCCATGAGCGGCGGCGTTCAACCAGCGGCCGCACCTCGGCCGCGCAGCTCCTTCTTCCGCTTCTTGCTCGCCGGCTCCTCCGGCTGCCGCTGGACATCCATCGCCAGCGAATCTGCCACCTCCCGCAGCCTGCCCGCCAGCAGGGCTGCCTGGCCTGGCGAGTAGCGCTGCCCGGGGAAGAGGCAGGCATAGAGGCGCTCCTCCAGGCCTTCTGATGCGGTGGCCGACATCTTGCGTGTGCTGGCCGCTCCGCTAAAGCCCCCGAGCACCCGCCGCAAAAACGCGAGCATAAAAGGACGATGCTACAGCCTCTTGGGGCTAATAAACAACACCTCAAGACAACTGTGATTGAGGATTAATCGCCGCAGCTCGCATGCAAGCCTTTACCAAGCTGCCGGCGCGGCCGCCGGCGGCCACGTCACAGCGGGAGCACTTGCATTCNTCACAATGGCGTTCTCACAATGATCCAAGCAACATCATCGGGTATTACACCCAAAAGTGTGTGACAATGCAAGCCTTGCAACTGCGGTCGCCAGCCCTTGCCACTGCTGCTCCTCCCAGCAGCTGCTGTCGGAGCCATGTGCACAGCTATGTTGCCATGCCTGCCGCCCGCTTGCAGGCTTGCAGTAAGGCGGCCCAGTGCAGCAGCTTGGCTCCGGCATCCTTGGTGGCCGCGAGCGCCATGTTCCACACCTGGCACGAGTGGACGGCAACGGATAGTCACTCACATCATTGGACTGCGATGCCCCATGTGCGAATGCACCAATTCAATGTGCGCTAAACGCACGGCACTGTCCATGCTGCGGCTTTCATGCAACAGACCAGCCACTGCACTGTCTCATGGGCATGGCACCACGCATGCCGATCAACCCCAAAAAACTCGGGATGTTCAATGGCGACCCTGCCCACTGCTGCACGCTCACCTGCTGGCTGCTGTCCAGAGCAGTCGCCACCTCCGCTGCACTGCTGCACCCCGACTGCTCGCACCAGACCGCCACCGCCTCCTGTGCCGCTGGCAGCGCTGGCAGCGCCTCGCAGATGGCGGCGCACACTGCAGGCCGTTGTGTGAGGTGGGGGTAAGGCGTTTAAATGCCACGGGGAGGGATCTGCATGTATGCCCTGCAGTTGGCGCATTTTTCAGAGCAGCAGTACAGCCTCGCCCACCTGCGCACTTGGCCACCCACC
>JADXDR010000103.1:23368-73876 GCA_025026875.1 Chlorella ohadii
CAAACCAACCAATCTCACTGCCACCCACCTAGCGTGTCCAGCTGCTGGTGCGACTCCCAGAGCATCAGCGCCGCAGCAGACATGGCGGGTGGCGCAGCCGCCGCCGGCAGCAGGCCGGAGCCGCCGCTGCTAGCTGTGGGTGCAGCCTGCACCTGCAGCGCCGGCAAAACCAGCCGCTTGTTTGGGCTGTCTTGCCGCGGCCGCCGCTGGCCCACACGTGGGGTGTCGCTAGGTGTGCTGCCTGGAGTGGGCTGCAGCCCTGCTGCCACGGAGCCAGCTGCGCTCGCTTGCGCCCTGGAGGCCGTTCTACACCGCAGGCAATTGCGCACTTTGCACGTGGCGGGATCATGCTTGCTGCCGCCGCCGCCGGCTGCGGCCGGCTTGCCGCTGCTGGGGCGGCCGCCTTGAGGCTGCACACCGCCTTGCGGCACCATCGGTGCAAACGGCCCTGGCAGCATGCCTGGCAGCCCTGCGGCAGCCGTGGCGAGCGCCTTGGCGCTGGCCGCCTGCAGCAGGGTCAGCTGCATCGCCACCTCGTTTGCTGTNGTGGGAGAGTTGCGTGACGAGCTGCGGCAGGATGGGCGACATGATAGGTGGGAGCTTCAGATCAAAAGTGCTGCCACAATGACAAAAGCTCTTAGCTCAATGAACCGTGGCCTCGAAGCAAGCAAGCAAGCAATAGAGGAGAGGCCCGACGTCCCAGATAGCTGGGCAGGCAGCAGCGGCCCCCAGGTTCAACTGCATAGCAAGCTCCTCCAGTTCCCACGCAGTCCAACCCACCGGCACACCCACATGCACACCCATGCGCTCTCACCTGCTGGCAGTGCTGCCGCCGCCGCTGCGCCAGCCGAAGCTGCAGCTCTGCGACAGGCAGCAGGTGCTGGTAGCCCCATTCCGGTGTGGGGGCAAAGGCGTTGCGGTGTGGGGACACCCAGGGGCTGACCAGGGAGGCCAAGGCTGCTGCGCCTGCATCCTGCTGAACCGACTGCTGCTGCTCCTGCTCCTGCTGCTGTGGCGGTGGCAAAGCCAACTCGTGAGGCTGTGCTTGCTGCTGGTCCCGAGGCTGCGATGGCAGGTGTGGCACCGGCGGCAGCTGCTGAGCCCGCCCCTGTTCTTGCCGCACGCCTGCTGAAAGCGCGGCAGCCTGCTCTCCCGACGCCTGCGGCTGCGCATCTTGCTGCTTGGCTGGTTTTGGCAGCTGCTTCTCAGGGGGAGACGCGCTGGCCTTCCTCTGCCGGCCAGGAGCCGGCGCACCGGCAGCTATGGCGGCGGCGGCAGCAGCAGCGGCAGCCCTCTTGGGCCGACCGGCCGCAGGCTCGCCTTCAGCGCGCTCCCTCTGCACGGGGGCGAGGGCAGAGGGTGTGGGAAGCCCCGAGTGTTGAGCGGGCAGGCCTTGCTGGGGAGGGTGGCCGCCTGCACGCCCGGGGTGCCGCGCCCTACCTTCTGCATGTGCAGGCGAGGCAGCACGGTCGCCTGGAGGCGCGGGGGACGCTGGACCCGGTTCCCTGCAAGACCGGCTCCTTCACCGCGAGCCACACCCTGTGCCCGTAGCAGCCAGTGCAGTTCAACGCATCACTGCTACTACAGCGCAGCGCCACCGCCGCGTGCCTGTGATCATGCCAAGCACCGCCCCCGCTGCTCAGGCTGCCCCCCTCAGGTTAAAAGGTAAAAGGTATGCCATTCCAGGGCTGTACGCTGGGGAAAGCCCAGCTGCCCTAGATCAACATTAGGCGGGGAGTTGAACTCCCTTCTGCCCGCATTTGTTACCGTAGCGCACCGCCACATCAGCCTCACAAACCCTGGCGCCCGGCGTTCACTGTGGTCGCGGCATTACAATCACCGGCAGGCATGGCGCTAGGGAATTGCAATGAACGGATGGTGGGAGCAATCCAGAGGATGGGTGGGTGGGCTGGGGAGCAGAGGGCCGCGCTAGATTGAGAGAATGAAATGTTTACTGGTGGCATCAAGCGGCGGCGCCACGGGCGGGTGGGCCAATTCGGCCTGCCCGAGCAGGCGCCGCTCGCATGTGTATCATCACAGACACAACTTTGTGCACAGCTGCTTACAGCTCCGGCACCAACACGAAGTCAATCACGTGCACGATCGAGCCCAGGGCATCACCAGAGGCCACATCGGCCTGCGCAGGGAGCGGGGGAGAGGGCGGGTGAGAGGCTGAGCTGGGGACGGGAATGCAAACGCACGGCAAACGCAGCAGATGCGTGCATCCCTTCCCTTTCTCTCTTCTCCCTCTTTCTTGCCTGGATGACCTTGGCCGCAGGCACAGCCGGGTTGGCTGAGATCAGGGACACGCCGTCGGCGCCGATGGACACAGTGATGTTCTGGCCCAGCAGGGTGGGCAGCACCTGGCCGTCAACCAGGTCGGTGGAGGCGGCAGCAACGCCGGGGACGACGTGGTAACTGCAGGGAATGAACAGCAGAGGAAGGGATATGCATTTAGACAGGCTGCACAGGTTCTGCGCGGGTGCTGCGCATGTTGTGACGCGCCTAGCTGCCACATTGCACAGCCGTGCGGCAGCGATGATGCTCAAGCCACAATGGAGATCAGCAGCTCGGTGCTGAACCACCCATCCTTGCTCATGCACGCAGCGCCACCACCCAACTTGCAGCAGAGCACCACCAGCTGGACTTGAGACAATGCCCGACTGACCGACCGACGCAGAAAAAATGCAGCAGCTGCACTCACGCCAGGATGTTGGTCAGCAGCTCGGTGTTGGCGACCACATCCTCCAGAGTGACGTTCAGGGCGCCCAGAGCCAGCTCGAAGGCCTCGTTGGTGGGGGCNAAACACGGTCAGGGGCACCTGACATGGGATGGGCAAGGGAGCGGAGCCAGGGAAATGAAAAATGGGATGGGAAGCAGGGCAACGCCTTGGATGGTGAGCGGCTTGCGCACGCTGCATTCACACGCTGCTGCCCTGTCGCTGCGCCAGGCTGAGGTGAGAAGGGCTGCCCTCCATTTCAACCGAGGCCTTCTTTGCCATTGCACCTCACCTCGGGGTTGGCCAGGGCGTCAGTCAGGTTAGCGGCCTGCGGTGGAGCGGGTTGCGGGGCGAGAGGAGAGGTGAGGAAACTGGCCAGCGCATTGCAGAGGGCGGGGCACCGACCAGCGCATTGGGGAGGGCGGGCCACCGGTGGCCCGCGGCAGAGAAAGAGTGTGGACGTGGAGAAACAGCTAAGGAAAGGTGAGGGCAAGGGGCCAGGGTAGGCGAGGCGGTCGAGCACATGCAGCCCCCGCCATGTGGGGACCACCCGCTCGTCCCTGCCGGCAGTGAGCGCTTGCCAACGGGCCCAGCTACTCAGCCATCACGGCTGCTCATTTTGAGAACGTGCACACTACAAATGTGTTCACAGCTGGCTAGGCAGCAGCTTCCCAGCCATGCATGGTAGTGGGTGCATGCACACGCTAGCTGCCAGCGACGGCGGAAGCCGTGCGTGCTGGCAACTCTTGGGCGCACCTGCACCGCGGCCACCAGGGTGGACAGGTCGGGCACGCTCACGGCCACTTCCACGATGTTTGCGCGGCCTGGAGCATTTGTGTGGTGGGGAGGGAGGGGGAGGCAGGTTAGGGCGCTGGCACCGCACGTGCTGGCGTGTTGGAGAGCTTCTGGGACCGCGGCCCTGGCCACAGCGCCGCCGCGCGCGCACGCAATTCAACCTCAACAGCATGCTCAGGGCGCAATGCGCTAGGCGGTGTGCGCAATGCGCGCGGGAAGAGGGAGGGCCCACCCACCCAGGGAGGCGCACGCCAGCAGGCAGGCGAACACGGCGAAGGCCTTCATTGTGGATGTGTGGGGGCAGAGAACAGCAGGAGGAAATGGTGGGTTGGCTGGCTGGGCGGCTGCCTTTGGCATCATGGCACAAATTGAGGCAGCGTGCACTTCATGCGCGTCAGCACCTGCGTTGACTTCAATGCCTGCTTCAAGCCGCCTGAGGTGACATCTGGGTGGCCAATTTGAATGCTGTGATGCAGGCAAAGCCACGTTCAGCATCAGCCTCATGACCATCACATGCTTGCCCTGCCGCCAATGCGCTGCCGCCGCCCGCCGCTCGCTGCCGGCATTTGTGTGGCAGCAGCGCCTGCCTCTGCGCTGATCGTTGGTGATTCTGATCACCGTTTACGCACAATTAGTGTGCCCAGAGTCAATTTGGAACGCTCGGGCGCTGACCCGCGCGGGGCAGAAGAGAGCGAAAGAGAGGGCAACAGGGGGCCTCCATGCTCGAGCGCATCGCATCTATGAGCCCTAGGGCGGCGGGCGAGCGCCCAGCGCAGGTATCAGGGACAGGCACCATCGCCGCCGCTTTCGCTGCCGCTTGCCAGCCATGCTGCTCTCTCGGCCAGCCTCCGCCCTTCCTTCACTTCAGCACATCAGGTTCAACAGTCGCCTTGCACCACAGCGTGTGAAGCCCTGCCGCTGTGAATGACTGCTTCTGCCGGACGCAGGAGCGGGTGGCGGCGGCGCCGCGGCGCCCACTGGCCGGGGAGGACAACACTCGCCCCTCTGAGCGCGTACTGCAGCTGTGGCAGACGGCCTCAGCAGTCTGCTTCGATGTAGATTGTAGGATGAGGGGAAGGGAGAAAAAGGGAGGAGGGGAAAAGAGATTGCCGGCACGCTCAGTGCGGCGGCTGCTGGCCGGTGGCGGCTCGGCTGTAACGCACCTTGTGCCAGCGTGCCTCCATCCAGTTGCACGGCTTGCCGGACTACGGCATGCATGCGGACCACATGTCGGCGCTCAGATCCCAGCTGGACAGATGAACCAAACCAAGGCATGCCCCGCTTCACTGTGCAACCCACTTGCAGGCACTGTGGCCAACAATGACCAGCTGGACCTGCTAGCTGAGTGGATGGGGGTGGGCCAGCAGGTGGCCGCACTGACCAACTCGGTGAGCCGGGCAGCCGCAGAGCAAACGCATGTCGTGTTGCTGCATGGTCGAGCAGCTGGAGGGCACACTGCACAGGCAGCCGGCTCCCCCACTGCGCAGGCTATGGGAGGCTGCATGCTTGCATGAATATAGCAGCATCATGACGCGGCTCTATTGGTGTGCCACATCGCAACTGTCACCCTTGCAGGCCATGGACGGCAGCATGTCGCTGGAAGACGCACTGGAGAGGCGGCTAGAAATAATCAACTGCACCCCAGCAGACATCCAAGCCTTCCTGCGGGCGCACCCCGCCGAGAGCCGGCTGGTGCCGGTGAGCAGTGCATGTTGCTGTGCTATGCGATGCATAGATCGAATGGCCTCCTGCGGATCCACCCCGTTGAGAGACGGCCATTGCCAAGGAGCTTAGTGCGCCAAGGAGCTAAGCTGCAGCTAGACCCTGGCCTGTCCACCCCTGCCCAGCTGTGTGCTGCTCACTGCTTCCACACCTCTCACTATCCAGGGCGCCAAGGAACTGATTGAGCAGCTGCAGAGCCGGGGCGTGGCAGTGTACCTCATCAGGTAAGGTGCTGCTGCTAACTTGGCCAGGCTCTTTACCCATGATAGCCAGAAGTTGCGCAATGGCGTGTCTAGTGCAAATGCGCAGACCAGGTTGGGGACAACTGCCCCTGGGCTGCTGCACACAACACCCCCTCCGACTGTCTGCCCTCTGATTCTCTACCTCTGCCTAATAGCGGCGGCTTCCGGGAGCTGTGCCTGCCCATTGCGCGGGCGCTAGGCGTGCCGCCCGCCCACCTGTTTGCCAACCGCATGAACTGGCAGGTGGACGATGAGACAGGTGAGCGACCGAAGTTGGTGCTCTTGGAAACTGACTGTTGCACAGAGTGTAGATGCGCACCCAGCATGCTGTGGCAGCAGATACCACGGGCGCCCTTGCGCGATCTGAATGGTGTATCTCCCATCTGCCGATGCTGCCATGTCTCTGCCCTGCAGGCATGCCCACCAAGCTGGTTGGCTTTGATCTGCGGGAGCCCACAGGGCACCAGGGCGGCAAGCCCCGTGCCATTGCCGCGCTGAGGGCGCTGTACCGTGAGTTGAGGGGGTTGTAGGGGCGTGATGGCTGCGCGGCTGAGGGGCTGTGACGGCAGTACAGCCCAAGCGGGACGACACTCTACCGCTGCTGCCTTGGAATGGCCTGTGTGCAATGTGAGGCAAGCATTGAGCATTGAGTCCACATGGGTCCATATATTGTCTTACTTTGGCTGCCTCCCCTTCCCTCCCTCCTGCCTCAACCCCTCACGCCACAGCCTATGAAACGGTGCGTGCAGCTGCCATGCATCGGGTTGCGCATTCAGTGCGGCATTTCTTCCTGCGCCTTGCCCTCAGCTGCTGCCGTTGCACCAGCATGTCGGCCGCTGAAAGCCAAGTGGTGTGCTTGCTGTGTGGCTCATCTGCTCATCTGCTTGCTGCTTTCCTCCTCCTCTCCTACCCACCAGGTGGTCATGGTGGGCGATGGCATCACCGATCTGGAGGCGGTGCAGGAGAGCGGCGGCGCAGACATGTTTGTCGGATTTGGCGGTGAGCGAATGGGGATAGCGTTCGATGCCAGCCGTGCTTCTGCCTGGCATCGTCTCCGTGCTAGTGCCAAGAGCAGATGTGAACCGGCACTTGTGGACAGGCTGCTCGCGGAACGCTGCACACGGCTTGCAAATGTTGCCGGCTGCGCAGTCCTACAGCCCCACCCAGCCACGTTCATCTGCCTGCTCCCCAACCTGCCCCTCTTAGGCATTGTGGAGCGCCCGGTGGTCAAGGCCTCCGCCGACTGGTTTGTGACCAGCCTGGATGCTCTGCGGGACGCGCTGCCGCGGTACCGGGTGGCTATGATTGGATCAGGTGCGCGGCAGTCTTGTGTGCGGTGAATGGCGGGCTGGTGCGGTGCCGCTGCTGCTTAGCTGGTGCGGCAGGGGTGGCCGCCTTGGGGGCACATTGAGCAATGATGAACAAACCAAATGCATGAGCATGCTGCCTCTTGGCTACTCGCAGGCGCGTGGGCGTGCACAGCAGTCAAGATGATTGCAGAGAACCTGCGCAGGTGAGTCGCCGCCGGCTGCTGCAAACATCCAGACAGCTGGCTGGGCATGCGGGGTGGGGGCTACGGGCCTCGAGCCAAGTTGGGCGGCGGCATGGTCGCATGGTTGCTTCGTGCAGCCTGGGAGCGTCCTAATGCCGCAAGCAGGGCAGCGCCCGACCATCCCTCCTACAGCAGGCTGGCCTGCAGCGGTGCAGTCACCTCTTAACCGCACATATTCTCATGCATGCAGCCCAGAAAAGGCGGCCAAGTTTGTGCGAGAAGTGAGGATGTACGTTTGGGAGGAAGAGGTGGACGGCAGGTGAGCCTGAGCTGACACCTAAGCTGGCGCCAGAGCGTTGGAGTGTGCGGGAGAGGTGGGCAGCGAACGCCTGCCCTCACCCAGTGCAACCACTACTGACCTCGACGCCAGCTTGGGCCAAGAAGTGTCTGCCGACGCCAGTCGCATTGTTCGCTACACATGTTCCCTGCACAGGAAGCTGACGGAGCTGATCAACGAGACGCACGAGAACGTCAAATGTGAGGCTGATTTCTGTGCGGTAGTACACTGCTTGCTTGCAAAGGGAGGCGGTACCAGCAGTGCACTGCTTGCTTGCCCAAGGGAAGATTACAGCTGAGAGGAGGGGCATTGTGCACGGCCCAGCCAGTACCACCTTGTGCACCCCACACAGACGCCCCTTCCTCCAGGGTATCCCATGCCCCGTGCTGCCGCTTGTTGACAAATGCCTGCAGACCTGCCTGGCGTCCAGCTGGGGGAGAACGTGGTGGCTTGCCCAGACCTGATTGAGACCGCCAAGTGAGCTGCTGCGAGCAGCTGTGCTGTTGCCAGCAAGCTGAGCGGCTGCTGGCCACCTTTGAACTGCACCTGCCGCTCATGCTGTGACTGTTGCCGTGCCGCCCGCCTGCCTGTCGCCCCGCAGGGACGCGCATGTGCTGGTGTTCTGCTCCCCGCACCAGGTGAGGGCCTGCCGCAGCTGCCCCAAGCCGTCTGCTCCACGTATGCATGCAAGCTGCTTCCTGCAACTTGCATCTGTGCTGTGGCGTGTTTGCCACCCCTTCTGCTGCCCGCTTGGCAGCGCATCAACCGCTGACCAATGGCCGCTCGACAGCTGCCTTGACCAAGTGGCAGCCGTGCCTCGACCTCTCACACTGCTTATTGGAAGCCAAACCATCCTGCCTCCCTGGCCGTCGCCGCAGTTCATCCACCGCATGGTGAAGCAGCTGTCGGGGCATGTACGCAAGGACGCCATCGCGGTTTCGCTCACCAAGGTGGGTTTGTGATTGGTGGCGTGGCAGGCATTCCAATGGTTGGTTGATGGGGCCTCCAGGGTGTGCAGGCCTGTAGTGGCCACTGCCTGGTCTGGCCCCGGATCAGCGTGCCCCAGAGCCTGCCGGCTTGCACAGTGTTGTGCACGTGCCGGCTCTTTCAACTCTTTCAACTCGGCATTGCTGCAGGGCATGCGTGTGCGGCCTGATGGCCCGCAGCTGATCTCCGAGATGATTCGCAAAGAGCTGGGGCTGGACTGCAGGTGGGTGGAGTTGCGCACATAGCAGAGAGCGCTAGTTAGTTAGTTAGTCGCATAGCAGAAAGCGCTAGTTTCTGAGAGTGCTAATGTCTGCCATGTCTGGGCTGCTGCTGGGCCACCTTTCAGGCACTTGCTCTCAGCTGCGCGCTGCGCCAACACTCGAGTAGCCCTCAATATGCCGTTCCAATTCCCTTGCAGCGTGCTGATGGGCGCCAACATTGCGGCGGACATTGCACGCGGCGAGCTCTCAGAGGTTTGTTCCTCTCCTGCCAACAGCATTGTCACACTGCTGGACTTTGGGCAGGGGCGGGGGGAGCAACTTGCGTCATCGCGAACATGCTGCGCATGTCAAGCAGAAACATGTGTGGTGTTGTGGCTCCTCTTGCTGCAGGCCACAATTGCTTACAACGTGCTGGCCAACGGGCAGCTGCTGCAGGCAAGTCTGCTACTGAGTTTATCCTGAGCTGTGCCTCTGCATTGCCCTGGCGCGAGCGCGGCTGTGCCGCTGGCTTGCCTGCGTGTCACAACCACGCAGCACAATGGACTGCACTGCGTCTGCACCACCGCTCAACCGCACTTTCTCATCCTCCGTTCGCCCCTACTTCTACACTCAACTGGCGCCTTGCGGTTTCTGTTCCCTACATTAAAACGCGCTTTCATACTCCCACTTCGTAGGACGTGTTTGATCGCCCATACTTCTATACTCAGCTGGTGCCGGATGTGGTCGGCGCAGAGATGTGCGGCACGCTCAAGGTCAGGGCCGGGCTTGTTGAGTGGATAGGTCAGGGCTGGGCTTGTTGAGTGGATAGGTTATCCAWCTCAGGCTAGGGCGAAAGGTGTTTTGCCGGGCAGGTGGGCCATGCTGGCCATGCTGCATGGCCCAGGCATGGCGCCACGCGCGTCTCGCACTGTGCTGCAGCTTGGTTGTGGCCTGTACAGCAGCGGGCCAACACCGTCAAGTGATAGTTCACAATCGCATCACTGGCCTACCCTTTTCACGCACAGAACATTGTGGCGCTGGCGGCCGGCTTTGTGGAGGGCCTGGGCTACGGTGCGCCTGCTGCCGCCTGCTGCGCTGGGCTGGTTGTGTGCAGTGCTTGCTGTAGTCACGCTGCTGCTGTGCATGGTGTACGGGATGCGGCGACGCCCCAGCTCGCTGCTCAGGCAGCTTTCCCATCCATTGCTGCCTGAATCCCGGGTATGCACAACGCTTGCACTGGTTTGAATGCTTGTGCCCCTCAGGCCCCAACACACGGGCGGCCATCATTCGGGGCGGGCTGGACGACATGCGGCGCCTGGCCAAGGCGCTGTACCCCACCGTCAGGCGAGCGGCTTGGGGCTATTGCAGGCTGAGGGTCTACTGCATATTGGTGCATTTCATGCGGCCAGCCCTTACTTTGTACCAGGGCCACTCCCTCCTGCAGACCTGCAAGCAGGTCGATCTGGTTGCCTTCATGCAGCTTACGCTGACTAACTGCACCAACGCCTGCACCAACGCACTCGCAGGGACGCCACGTTCTTCGAGAGCTGCGGTATCGCCGACCTGATTGCCACCTGCACCGGCGGCCGCAACCGGCTGGTGGCCAAGGCTTTTGTGGAGGCGCAGCAGGCGGGACAGCCGCGCAGCTTTGAGGAGCTGGAGGTGAGCGACTCTGTGTTGATTGATTGGCAGTGTCGTCCGCATGTTGGAGCGAAACCTTTTTGTGGAGGCACAACAGCAAAACTGTCATCCAACTTTGAGGAGCTGGAGGTAAGTCGCTATGTGTTGGTCCATGACTTTAGCGACGGGTGTCTATCCCAAGCAAGGGAATGGAGGTGCCAAAGCTCGATGACACAAGCAACCACGCCTGCTGACTCTCTGCCACTCCTGCCTCCCCCTCGCGCCCCCGCAGGCCTCCCTGCTGCATGTCCAATTCCGCCTGCCCCCTCACTTCCTGCCACCCTAAGCCTCCCCTGCCTTCCTGCCCACCGCAGGCCTCGCTGCTGCACGGCCAGAAGCTGCAGGGCGTGCTGACCAGCCAGGAGGTGCAGGAGATTCTGCGGCGCAAGGGCTGGGAGCTCGAATACCCTCTCTTCACAGCAGGTTTGTTTCAGCTTATATGCTAGTCAGGTGCTGGGTCTTGCTCATTGCAGCTGGCCAGCGCTTGCGCCGGAGGGCTGCCTGACACCCCAACTCAGTCTGTGCTGTACACTTGCTTGCCATGTTCGTTTGCATGCGGCATGCATGTCTGATAAATCCTCCACACCTGCCCTGCCTGTGCAACCCCCTTCAGTGAATCGCATCATCTGCGGCCACCAGCCCGCGTCCGCCATCGTTCACTACAAGGAAGCGGCAGCCGCCCCCGTCCCCGGCTCAGAGAGCCCCAGCCAGTCCACTGACGACCTGCAGAGGCTGGGGGCCATAGCACTGGGCGGCCGGCCAGCTGCCCGCACATGATCTGCAAAGCCCACCTGTCCCGCTGTGCACCTGGCCCGCTCTCTGACGCTGCCTATGCTTAGGTTGGGCAGCACGCCAACAGCTCTGGTGGGCTTTCAATAGCACATCCTGAAGTAACCCTGACACGTATTGCATTTTGACTCCCTGCTCCCTACTTTTGACGCTTCAGTTAGCTCAGCATGCCCACACCCTGTCCGATTCCAAGTGCTCAGTTGTCGGTCTTTGGCATTCATCCCATCCCTTCGATAGCGCTTCCCTGTTGTTGTAAGCCTGGTGGCTTTACAGCGGGCGAACCAATTCAGTGATAGGGCATGGGAAGGGGCAGGCGCAGTGGCCTCTGCAGGACGTTGGGCCGCACAGGGCCGAAGAATGGGGTCAAACAAACGCGGTCAATTGGTTGGGTGCGGCAGTGGGAAGTCAGGAGCAGACAAGGCAGCTGGGAGCAGGTAGCGGCTGCAGCGAGCAGTCGCCGATAAGCAAGGCATGCATGGCAGGACGTAAAGGGCAGCAAGCGAAATGATACAAAAATGCAGGGGCGGCAGCAGGTGCAGGAGTGGCCACAGTGCCTGCCGGCCCTTCAGGGGCAGCAAACAGCAACACAAGGCAAGGATATATGGGCAAACAGCAGGGCGCTTGGATGGGTTCGATTTGTTCTTCATCAGGCGGGCAGGCAGGCAGCCGCTCACGCCGCCTCAACTCCCTGTGCCGCCTGCACACCAGTCGGGTCGACGCCCGTCGCAGCCACCGCTGCTGCCGCCGCCGCCGCTGCTGCCACTGCCTCTGGATCAGTGCCGTCCAGAGGCTTGGCATCCAGCGCTGGGATGCCCAGGCCAGCACCCAGCATGGCGCCGGGGTTGACCTGCAGGGGCGGGCAGGACAGGTACAAGGGTACGAGTCGGCGCGGGATAAGGATTGCATTCGGCGCAAAAGGGGCGGGCAATCCATTGGAGTAGCTGCAACCAGGCGGGCGCACGCTGTGTGCCAAAAGCAGAGAGCAGAGAACACATGTGCAGTGTCTCCAACCCACACTGCTGCCCCCTCCTCCCACCTGCATCGCCTGCGCCATGGCCGCCGCCATCTGCACGCTCTGCATGTCCTGCCCCTGCGCCGCCAGCTTGGGAGCCTCGCCCTGCGGCAGCGGCGGAGCGCAGCAGCAGTGGTGATGGGATGGTGATGCATTGCGTGCATGTGCAGTGCAGCGGCAGCAGCAGCAGCAGCCAGCAGGAGCAGTCAGGGCGGGCAGATCCACATTTACGGCAGAGGAACAGCACTCTAGATGTTAAACAGAGACAATCCTGGCACCAGCCGGCACTCACCGCCAGCCCGTGCATGGCGCCGAAGGCGCTCATGGACAGCTTGGCGTTCAGGATCTCGATCTGGGCCACCAGCTGCATCTTCTCCTCCTTCAGCCGCGCATTCTCTGCAGCGATTGCGGGTAAAAAGTCACAATGAGAAGCAGAACAGCAACTCGGGATGGAAACAAGTGTACTCATATCAGCAAACAGCTCCCGCCTGCACCTTCCGTCACATGTCAATCACGTGTGAGACACAGGCAGCTCAGCCAGGCAGCCCACCTGTGGCCAGGTCCTTGACCTGCCGCGCCAGCTGCTCCGTCTCCGCCTGCTTGCGCAGCCGCGACCGCCTGCACGCGAGGGCCAGGAGGCGTGGCATCGGTGCAACGATTCAGCTCAGGCGCAAGGCAACGCCTTGTGGCTGTGCAGCAGCGACCAATGCAGCCTCGACACCAGCCAACAACAGCGCTGGGAACAGAATTCCAGCTGTCTCCCCCAGTCGCCTCCCAGCCCAGCCCTTCCATTTTTTTATTCCTGCCCTCCCACTAGCTCACCGTGCCGACTCGCGGTTGGACTGCTTGCGGCGCAGGCGCTTGACCTCGCGCTCATCTGAGATGCCCTGCAACGCGGGGTGGAGGGGCACATGGACGGTGCAGCGTGGTAAGGCGGGGCGGAGATGCAGCACACTCAACAGCGGCCTCGTCAGAAAGCAGTGGTGTGGGTGGGTAAAACAGCAAGCAAGGGTATCACGCTGGCCAATAAAACAGGGTGCCTGGGAGCAGGCACAAGCGATGGACAGCAGGAAGGCAAGGAGGCAGGGGCACTTGCGACCATGTGAGCGGTGCCACATGCATGTGCCGCCCGGCTGGCGCTGATGCGTGCCCGTGTGGCAGCGAGGCAGCCGGCAGCGGAGGCGGCAGCCCCTCCGCCTGCGCCCCTACTGCTGCACCGCACTGGTCACTGGTCACTCGCCAGCATCCCAAAACACCCAGCGGGCCTCACCGCGTATTCCGGGTTGGCCAGGAGCTGCTGCTGCTGCTCGGTGCTGAGCTTGGAGAGGTCGATGCCAGAGGCACCCGCCGGCAGGCCGCCCGCGCCATTCAGGCTGCCCCACAGCTCCCCCAGGTTTTGCTGCATGGCTGCGGCCGCCGCGGCGGCAGCTGCAGAGGTGGGCTTGGAGGCGGCGCCCGCCAGCATGGCCAGCGCCGCGCTGCTCTGGCTCTTCACGTCGCCCTTCTTGCGGCGCGCCGAGCGCTTGCGCTTGGGCCGCCCGTCGCTGTCGCTGTCCTCCGCCTCCTCCTCCTCGTCCTCGGTCTCGTCCTGCGGGGAGGGTGTGCCCGGTGTGCGGTGAGCAGGGGCACGCAAACGCCACCCAGGCGTGCCACGTCATCCTGCGTCACTTGGGCGTGGCGGCGCCGCGCCGCTCACGCCTGCGCCGGCACCCTGCTCTGTGGCAGCCCTGCTGCTCACCTCCCCCTCCTCCTGCCCCTCCGTCTTGGTCCCCTCCTCGCCGCCCGGCAGGCCGAAGGCCCCCATCCCGGGCAGCCCAAAGCCGGGGAGGTAGCCGAAGGGCTGCGCTCAGGGGCAGGGGCGGGGTGTGAGGGCGGGCGGTGCGCGGGGGGAGCGCCGACGTGGGCCCAGCAAGGCAGCCAGCGTGGGGTGACTCGGCTTCGCTCMCCGGCKGGAAGCSGARGGCCCCCGCCTGCAGCATCGCCTGGTACGCCGCCAGCTGGGCAGGGTCGGTCAGGCTCTGCAGGGCCGCGGGGTCCAGGGCGGGTGCCTCCGCCGGGGCCCCCTCGGCGGGCACGGCTCCGGCCTCCACCACGCCCTCAGGCGCCGCTGCTGCTGCCTGGTCGCTCATTGCTGCGCACAACGACGCGATGGGGGCCCCGCAGGCCGGGTGGCAGCGCTGGAAAGCCAGCTCAGCCGCAAATGCAGAGGGCAGGGCGCGGAGGAGCCCGGATCGGGGCGCTGTCCGCTACTGTACATAGCTCTCAACTCGATCACGGCAGTGCCGGGCAGCGGCGTTGCGCCCGGCCCTGCAGATGGCCAGCCTGTTTTTCAGGGCGCTCGCAAGTGTGCACGGGGATGATCATCTCGTAGGGATAGGGCAGACTATTGACGATCACGCTGCAGGCCGCCCGCAAGCCGCTCTGGCAGTCGACGGCGGCGGCAGGCGGGCAGGTCGACCGCACGGATGGCAGACTGCGGCGACGGAGATTTGAGCTGTGTGTTTAGGCTGAGCATCCAACTTCAACACCTATATGGTCCACCCATGCTGCCGAGGCGGAGCGTGCAGCCGTCCATGTGCTGTGGGGCAGGCATGGGCAAGGCTTGCCGCCTTCCCATGCAGCAGCCGCAGGAGGAGAACGCTCAAGCCCCCCATTACGGGCCCCCTCAAGATGGCATCTGCACCTGCATGCTGGCTCAAGTAGCTGTGTGTCCTGAGGCGTGCATGCCTTGCATGCAGCATGGCGCTCCAGCGCAGTGGCAGTTAATCTGCCTTTCATGGCACCGACCTGCGTGGCTCTGAGGGGTTAAACCCGCCGTGGTTGCTCACGACAGCAGCGGACAGCAATGTAAACCTCAAGCGACCCTGGCCCACTGTGATTGCCGATGGGAGGCATCTGAGGCATGTTTTGCAGGTTACAGCGCCAGTCCAATGTCCTCAGGGGCTTCACCTTGTCGATGCGGCGGCAGGCGGCATGAAGCCGGCGGGCGCTCATGCCGAGCACAGCACTGCTGCTGCACACCAGCCATCCCTCACACAGCTGCCTGCATCAGCTTGGCTCTCTTGATCACGACTGGCAGCAGCCCAAGCTCCCCAACCCAAACCTGGGCGGGCGCTCGGCTTCGCTTGCTGCGCCCCATCCAGCAACGAGATCGGGCAGAAGCCGGCCCCTGGCACCTGCTAAAGGCACCCACTGCCCCTGAGGCGCCCCTCCGAGCGCGCGGCCCCCGCTCCCTTGCCATGGACGGCGCTCCCGCCAAGCCCAAGGGCCGCAAGCGGCTCGCAAAGAAGGTGGAAGCCGCGCCTGCAGCGCCGGCCGCCCGGGCAGGCTCGGTGACTGCAGCCGCCGCCCCTGCCGCCGCTCGCCCCACCGCCACCGAGGCCACGGCCACGCAGCAGACGGAGCAGGACGAGGCCACCCAGCCACAGCCCACGCTGAGCCAGCGCCTGGTCAAGTCCCTGAAGCAGCTGAGCCAGCTGGGCGGGGGATCCAAGGCTGAGGTGCGCGCCCTCCGCCGCGCCGCCCATGCGCCCAGCGGCACCGACCTGCGCGCGGCAGATGAAGGGGCACCCTGGCTCTGCCCTGCCGCCGTGCTGCGGCCCTGCTACTGCAACCATGCCTGGCGCAGCGCTTAATCAGTGCCCTGCAGTCCTTTGCCGATGCCATCCTCTCTGCCTGCGGCGTCGCCCGCTGAACCCTGCCATGTGCAGGAGGGCGACGAGGTGGAGCAAGAGCCTCTGCGGGGCCAGGCGCAGGAGCCGGCACCGCCCGAGCCTGCTGAGCAGGACGCCGAGGGGCGCCAGCACCCGCCCGGGTGCTTGGGGGACGAAGAGGAGGAGGAGGAGGGCGAAGGCGGCGGCACCCCAGGCGGCCGCCTGCGCCGGCTGGGCCGCCGCCTGTCCGCCCTGCTGCCCCGCAGCAAGCTGCACCCGTCCGAAGCCCTGGGCAGTACCGGCAGCCGCCCCAGCCGTGCAGCGGCGGCTGCCCTGATGCTGCTGCTGCTGCTGGTGGTGGGCGGCGGCCTGCTGGCGGCTCGGCAGGGGCGGGCGCACCGCCGCCAGCTGGCGGCGCTTCAGGCGCAGCTGGAAGGCCAGCAGGCTGCTGCGGCTGCCTCCCAGGAGCACCTGCAGGGGCAGGTGGCTGCGCTGGAGGGCACGTTGGAGCAACTGGGTGCTCGCCTGGGCATCTCTGCCGGCCAGCTGGCGGCGCTGGAGCACACATGTGGCGCCCAGGCGGCCGCTGCGTCCGACCTCCAAGCGCAGCTGACCACCGCCAGGGACGACATTGCGCAGCTGCAGCTGGGGGCTGCCGCAGCTGCTGCACKGGCTGGCAACGCCAGCGAGGCGGCTGCGGCGGCCGCAGCAGGGGGCCAGCGTGTGCGAGAGGTGGCACGGGAGGAGGTGACGGCAGCGCTGCACAACTTCGCTGCCGACCGAACCGGCATGCCAGACTATGCATTGGCGGCTGCCGGCGGGGCAGTCGTGGCCCACTCCCCAGCCCACCTGCCGCCTGGGGCGGGCCAGGGGGCGGGTGGCGCACTAGGGGCCCTGTACTCCAAGCTGCAGGGTGGCGGGGTGCACCCTCAAGCCAGCAGGGTGGGTGCACTGTGTTGGGGAAAAAGCTTGAGTTTGTGGGAGCTTGGCAGCTGCGCAAGCGCATTGCTCGTCAAAACAAGTTCTTGCCATGCTCTGTTCACTCAACCTTATTTTCCATGCTCCATCTCGTCTGCCTTTCCCCATCGCACCGACCGCAGATGCTGCTGGCCCCGCTGTCCCAGCCCGGCGCGTGCCTGCCGCTGGTGGGTCCGTCTGGCTGGGTGGACATCCGCCTGGCGCTGCCCATCCGCCCCACGGGTGCGTGCCAACTGAGAAGTGGAAAGGGTGATTTGCCGTCAGGCAGGCGGTATGAAGCCCAATGTGCACGCACTGCTGCTTCATGCAGCTTGAGTATCACACCCCTGCCGCTTCTCTTGCTTTCAGCCCCCTCATGCATCATCTGCTTATTGCACCCTCTTCCCTCTGCTGCAGCCTTCACCTACGAGCACATCCCTGCAGCCATCGCACACGACCTGCGCTCTGCGCCTCGAAGCCTTTCGCTGCTGGCGTACATTGGCAAGCCACCTGCCCCGCCTACTGCCCAAGCCCAGCCGACAGCTAGTGGCGACGGCGGCGCTGCCTCAGCTGACTGCGCCGGCTGCAATACAGCAGGCGCAGCAGGCGAGGGCGGCCATGCAGGAGCTCCCAGCGATGCCCAGCCCACTGCTGCGCCCTCTCAGCCTGCTGCCGTGCCTGCCGCCCTGGCGGCGGGTGGCACACTGCTGGGGCAGTGGCAGTATGATGTGCACAGCGCGCACGCCGTGCAGACATTCCCAGTCGACAGCACTGCCCTGCCTGCCGGCCGGGCCATCGACCATGTGCGCCTGGTGGTCTCCTCTAACTGGGGCCACCCAGGCTTCACTTGCCTCTACCGTCTGCGCATGCACGGCGCGCCCGCTGTGGCGGTGCCGGCGGCGGCGGCGGCATGAGCGGCGGCAGCATGAGCAGCGGGCGGCGGTGCGCTAGGTGCTTGCATGCACGTTTTGTGTCTCGCGCATGTGTACATTTGTTTTGCTGAGCACAGGTGCAACTGGTTGTGCACACTTGAGAGGCAGAAGGCATGGCGGTGTACCGGCGCAATCAGGTGCAGCGCATGAGCCCAAGTTGTGCAGGCCCGGGTGCTAAGCCCGGCTGCAGTATGACTTTTGCTGATTGTGAAACGATATTCAGTGTTGTTCAAAGCTCGCTTGCAGCAAGCCTTGAACATTTGTGGGCGCCATGCATGGGGTGGCACCGCAGCCGCCGCCGAGCGGCGGCAGCATGCAAGTGAGCGGTGAACTTGGCCCCGGCGGCAAATCCAACTGCGCTGCGATCGAATTCAGAATCTAGCATCATCAAGCCGCACAGCGCTCTCAGCCAGCGGAGGTCTTTCGGAAGGCAGCACGCTGCGCGCAGGGAGGGCGCTCACCATGCAGACGTCGTCACAAACATGGCTGCCAAGCCAGAGGCAGCCGTTCCTCGCTTCGCGGCAGTGGGCGGGCCGTCGCTGCCGCCGCCGCCGCTGCCTGCCGACCATGGCGCAAGGGTGAGGCCTGTTCCAGCCTCTGCTGTTCGCGTAGCTGTTCGCGTATTCCGCTGGCCTTTGATGTGGGATACACAGCAATTTCGCTGCTGCTGCTTCGCAGGCCGCGCTGGGGCAATGAGAATCGGCTGAGCCCCGGCTCATCAGGGGGAGACAGCGGCGGCCCTGCTCCTATCGACCCCGGCATGCTGCAGCAGAACATCAACGGGGGGCAGAGCATGCAGTCGACAGCGAGCTTTGACGGGGATGCGCCGCCAAGGCCGGAGCCTGCTTGGCACCAGCTGGCCGCTCGCTGGTTTGGGGAGCTGCAATACAAGGTGGGGCGACAGCAACCAGATTTTGAGTGAAGCAATGGCGCCTTCCCCTCGCCCATTTCCTGCCTGCCCTGGTCGCTGACCTTCCACGGATGCCATGCCGTCGGCTAGATGCTCCCCCTGTTGCTTCACTGCAGTATTTTAACTGGCGGCAGGACACGTGGTCAGATTTGCAGCTCTTCATGCTGCTGAACGCGTTTGTGTTCTTGGCGGGGGCCTGGGTGGAGGTGAGTGAGCCCCANCTGCAGGCTGCTGCTGGGCCATGCAGCTGACGTGTGATTGGTGACTGGCAGGCTCTGCGGCAGGCTGCTGCTGGCCATACCCTGCCTGTGTGGCCATAGGAATGTTACCTGCCGCTTTGCATGAGCGTTGGTCATCTTGCAAGTGGTTTTCTGCGACTTCAGCCCCTCCTCCATTCACCTTGTGTGCCAACTCCACAGGGCGCCATCATTCGATACTTCGACGAGTCGGTTGCCCCGCCACCCGATGCGGGCGTGCTGCAGGCGCTGTGAGGCCGTGCTGTGCATGCTGTGTCGTTCCAAGGGACCACAGCATNGGGCTGTTGGGTGGCACGGCCTGCTGCCCTGCCTAGCGTGACGCCTGGCCAGAGTCCGGCCTGGCCCCATTTTCTCACACTCTGCTGCGCTTGTTCTGACGTTTTCGCAGGTGGTATAATCTTTATAGCGTACTTGTAGTGGTGCTGGGGTGAGTGCAGCTGTGAAGGGTGCTCAAGTGCAGCATGGCTGAAGCTTTACAGTTTGTCGGAAGCAGGGGTGAGAGGCGCAGCGTGCATGGCGCATGAGATGCGCCGCACCTGACTCACTGCCCGCCGGCCTCTTCCTGTGCGACCCGCTGTGCAGGCAGGACCTGCCGCCCGCAGAGCAGGCGGGCTGGCCATCGCAGGTAGGCTGCCACTAAAAATCCCTTGAGCCCGCACGATGGCCATGCATGGTGCAGTGGGTTTCCACCCTAGCTGCACGCCATAGTTGCAGCTGCAGATGTGCATCGCAATGCACCTGACAGGGCTAACATGCTCTCAATCTTCGCTCTGTGCTGCAGATCTTTGCGATCCTCACGGCAATTTTCGGTCTTGCATCATTTGCATTGGTGCTGGCGTTGATTGAGCAGGTGGGTGGGTGGCCTTTCAAGAGCTGCGTGCTTGGCTGGCAAGTTGCGTGCTGATGCTTGGTGCGGCAGCGCCGGCGCAAGTTGAGCGACGCACAGCGGAAGGTACGGTGCACCAGGCCCGATATGCGCTTCGTTCCACGTCTGCNAGGTGGTGCTAGAGGTGCTGGAGGCNAAATGTGAAGCGAGGGTCGCCCTGCTATNGAAAGCGGGCACACGGGTGCGCTGCGCTGTGCTGTNGGTCCACTNGGAAGGGAGTTGTGTACAGGACAGGTGCAACCTTGCCAACGAGTGCACTGCCGCCGTCGCTGCCACCGGCACTGCTGCTGAGGCAGTGCTGGTTGCACGCTGCACCTGCCAACGCCAAGGCATGCACCCTGCTGCGCCATCCAACACCATGCTGGCAATCACTCGCCCCATGCTTGCAGTGGTGCTGGCGTGGTGTGAGTCGTCTCGGGACATCGCCCAGCTCACGCGCATCCTGTCGCAGCTGTGTGCCGCCAACCGGAGGGAGAACGGAGGCGTGGTGGTGGTGCTGTGCCAGCATGTGAGACGGGGTTGGCAGGCTTTATACCCAGTCGCTTGCTGCTCTGGCATGCTTTGGCCCATGCGTGCTTCTGCCTGCACAATGCAGGCGGCACGCCTTTTGGTCCGCCTTGCATTGTCGTTGGACTAATCATGCTGGATTGATTTCCTGCCCGCCCAGCGAGGCAAGCTGGAGATGGAGCAGATGTTTCGGGAGGCGGTGCCTGAGGAGCGGCGCTACGGCACACGGGTGAGCACATTCAGCTGCTTGGCCTGGCGCTTCATGGCTGTTCTGTGCTGGGCAAGCCGCCAGGTTGGGAAGGCTGTGTTGCATGCGATCGGTCGGTGCGTGTGACAAACCCCCCTGCCCTGCTGAGTTGAGTCCGCTGTCACCTTGTTGATCCTAAACTGCCTGCTGCGCCTGCTGGCCCACCCTCCTTACAGTTTGTGTTCCGCCAGGGCAGCCCGCTGGACCCTGTTTCCCTGAAGATGGTGGCGGCACCCGACTCGCGCCGCATCATCGTGTGCAGCGACTACATGTGTGTGCATCTTTATTTGTTGTGTTGTTTCTGCAGACGCAATCGTGCCGTTCTGCTGCATTATGGTGCAGTGAGTATATGTGCTGCAAGTGAGGTCAGTCACTCTCGTTTCTCTGTGTCTTGTGCAGCAAGTCGAGCAAGGATGCAGACGCTTCAGTGCTGCGCACCTGTGTGCTGCTGGACGAACTCATCACCTCGGAGCGGCCTGGAGGCGGCGGCGGGCCGGTGGTTGTGGCAGAGGTGGGTGCAGCGGCCGCGCTCAGTCGTTCGAGATGTGTGTGAGGGATAGCTGCACCAAGTTGCTGTTTGCGCGGTGTCCATCCGCTGCAAGGCACTCGCATGCTTACATGCAACATGCCTGTCGCGGCTGTGCCTCTGCACCCTTGGCATTCCCGTTGCTCAGTGCGCGACCGTCCCTTCCTGTCCTTCTGATGTTTTCCCGCCCCAGATCAAGACGGAGGACGCGCTGCCGCTGTGTCCTTTTTCCTCTGGTCCTGTCTCAATGTATACACGTGTGCCCCTCACTGCCCCAGATCAAGACGGAGGACGCGCTGCCGCTGGTGCGCTACGCCTGCAGCCAGCGCGTGCTGCCGGTGCCCACCAACAAGGTCAACGCGCGCAGGTGCGCCTTGGTGTGAAGGCCCTGGCAGCAGCGCAGCGTACAGGATTGTTCTGCAAGTTATCATGGCGCTGAATGGATCAGCCCCGCAAGACGCGTCGCCTGCCGCAGCATGTTGCCTGCTGCACCACCCCATCGCTGCACCAGCCTGCCACAATTCTGCATAATGACAGCCGCTGCGCGTTCCCCTGTTGTGCGCAGGATGGTGCGCCTGCTGCACCACCCCATCGCCGCCGTCTTCTCCCGCTGCCTCACCGACTTTTACTCACCCGCGCACGGCACCATTGACCGCATCCCAGAGGTGCGCGGGTGCTGCATTGTCAATGCTTGTGGCAGCCTGCCTCGTGCTGTTGTGGTGCCAAACTCCATCTGTCCACTGCAATGCACCCTTGTCCCTGACTGGAAAAGGCCTTGCCCCCACGATTATCTGCTTTGCAGGTGGAGGGGCTGCGCTTCGCAGCGCTGCACTGTCGCTTCCCAGGTGCGGCTGCTGGCACGGAATCAATGCACTGAGCAACTGGGATGGAGGGCAGCCTGCACCTGGCAGCCCAAGCTGTGTGGTTCACACTGTGGTTCACACCTCGCACTTTCGCTCCCTCGGCTGCCACGGATACCAAAGTGCGCCACTGCTCACCGCCGCACCAGCACTGCCGCACTGTTCTCACGTGCTGCTTCCCTGCCGCCTTCCCTCCCCACAGATGCCATCATCGTGGGCCTGACCAACCCCTATACAAGCCAGTACTTGCTGAACCCACCTCCTGATCACGTGGTGGCCCCCGGCGATGAGCTCATCATGCTGCGCTCGGAGCGGTGCGTGCTTTTGAGTTGGCAGGGCTGGCAACTTGGTATAGCTAGGTGCAATGTGAAAGGCTCCCGCCGCTCCAGATGTGTACGCCAGCAAAACAGCAGAGGGCTGCCTCCATCAGTGTGCGGACATGCTAGTTGCCAGCTGACCCCTTGACTCTCTGTCAAATTGCAGGTCGGAGGTGATGCCGTTCCAGGCCCTGCCGCCCGAGGCAGCGACACAGTGCGGCTGCTGGAGCCCCGAAGACTACAAGATGCGGTGCGCTGTGCTTGTTGATGGCCCGGCCATCAAACCCTCGCAAGGTTGCAAGGGCTGCCAAGAAGAATGCCACGAACCTTCAGGCATGGGCTGCTGCGTTGCCAGCTAGAGTAGCGGCTGGCAGAACCAGTGGAACCGCACCGATGTTGAGAAGTGACACATCTGCCTCAGCACCTTTTGATGCAGGAGCCATGACGAGCAGCCCCTGGGTGCCGACGCATGCGGCGCCGCCAGCGTGCTGGCCCAGTCAGCTCGTGCCCATCAGGCGGCGCTGGCCCTGGCGCCGCTGCGGCCAGACCTCGCGGCGCTGAGCAGCGGGCGGTGGAGCGTGGGCAGGACGGGCGGGGAGCTGTATCAGGACTCGCGCCAGGGCGTCTACGTGCTGCCCGTCCAGGCAAGGCTATTTGCTTTGCAATCCCAGGCTTGAAGCGGGTGCCTTTGACTGCCGTGTGCATATATTTTAGCACAGGGTGTCTCGCTGGGCCTGGCAGGGCGATGTGCCTCTGCCATGCGTGCACTGCCATGTGCACTGTTGCTGCTGCTGCTGCCGCTGGCGTCTCACTTCTGGCTGCTCTGCCTTGCACTGCCGCAGTACTCCGACTCACTGGCCCCTGGCGAGCTGCTCATCTGCGGCTGGATGGGGCGCACATTCATGTGAGGCGGCAGCACCAGCTATGCATGAAGGGGTTGATGAAACATGGTCAACCGCACATTCTTCGCCTGGGGCTGGTGACCGGCCTGTGCTGCCATGCTGCCAAGACAGACCTGCATGCTGTGCACTCTCCCTGCCCATCTTGGTATGAGTGGCGCTCTGGCATTTTGCTGTGCAGGTGGGAGCTGCTGGCTGAGCTGGACCACTCAGACCAGGTGGGGAATGGAGCGCGCTACCGTGCTGCCTTGTGGGTGTGTGGTGGCTTTTTGCGTGCTGAAGCTCGCCAGAGCCCGCCATGATGAAGCAGTGATCCGCCATGCCATCACCAAATGCCGCGCAGGCGCTGCCGGCTGGCAGCAAGGTCACCCTGTTCAACGACCACAACTGGTCAGATGAGAAGCTGGGTGAGGCTCGGGGCCCAGTGGTGTTGGCGCTAACGAGCTGCGTTCCAGTTTCTTTCCGTTGGCACGTTTGATCTGACGCGTGCTCGTCCATCCAGCACAGGGTGCATATCCACTGCATGGCCGAGCAGCGTGCATCATGCGAACAACCACCCTCCCCTTCATTTCTTGCATCCAGCTGCATTTTGCCAATGCAGAGTGCGGGCTGAAGGAGTACCACATCCACAACCTGGAGGTGCCGCACTTTACGAGCTTTATGCAACAGCTGTGCTTCACTTACAACATTCGGCCTTGCATCAATTGCCGCAGAAAGCGGCTTGAAGGAGTACAACATTTACAACCTGGAGGTGCAGCAGGTGCGGGGCGACCCGCGCTCACTGTCCGACATGCGCCGCCTCATCGACGTGCAGCGCTACAAGGCGGCCATCGTCGTGTGCGGTAAGCAGCTGCCTCGTGGCACTCCTGCAGGGCTTTGTCGGGTGGAAAACATGTGTTGCTACAATGCTTTTGGGAGTGCGCTGCATTAGGCACGACAGTGCACCTGCTTCGGGCCCTGCCTTCCCAGCCACCTGCCAGTGCCCGCCTGCCGGTTGTGGCACCCATCCGCTGCAAGAATGGCACATTCTTACTGCCCCTAGCATTACTCTATCGCAGACTCCTACTGGGTGGGCGAGCCACCTGACAGCGAGGGTGGCCTGCAGCTACTGTCACAGGTGGGTGCTCGGCGGCAGCAAGCCGTACTGCACATGACAGCCCAGCTGCCTGCAGGCAGGTGTGCGGCATGTGTTGACTGCTCAGCCCCAGTGTGTACAGTGGCGGCAACGCCTTTTGGTGCCACTGCATTCTCCCCGAGAACCTACTGTGCTCATTACGACTGACCAATGACTTCACTCCACACGCATGTCTGCCTGCTGCAGACGGAAATGCTGGCCTGCGACTCGGCCACGCTCATGGTGCAGCTTAACATCCGCCTGCTGCTGGAGGTGCGGAGCTGAGGCTTCAACAGTGGCCAGTTAGAAACGGTGCCGCCACAACACAGGCCCGCCCTGCCACCTGTGCTCGCCTGCATGCATGCACACTGCGCAGTGTGCTGCCGGTCCACCAGCCGCAGCGGCCAGCTCTGGGGCCAAACCCAACCGCACCCGGCACTGCCGCTGTACTTGCTGTGTGTGGTCAACCTCCCGCCCCCCTACAACACACCATCGCGCAGGAGGCGGGGCACCCTTCCATCTCCATCATCTGCGAAAAGCTGACCTACGTTGGGACCACCCGCTTTGAGGACGACAGCCGCCTGCCGCTGGGCCTGTCGGTCAACAGCGCCTCGTACGGAGCCAAGACGCTCACGCAGGCAAGGCTGGCTCTTTATGCGGGTGCTGTGGGGTGCACTGATGCACAGCGGTCCCAATGGTGCAGCGATTTTCACAGCCCCAAATCGCACAGCTGGTGCAGTGGAGTAATGCACCACAGGAGACGCCCAGCGGGCAGGCCACATGTGCTGTGCGGCGAGCCAGGTCCCGCATGGCTGCACAGAGCAACACGGCAGCACGCAACTCAGCGCCCCATCGCTGCCCTTCACAGGTTGCCGTCAACCCGCGCTTCCTGCCGGCATACATGCAAGTGGGAGCTGAGAGCGACTTGATGGTGCAGGCAAGGCAGGGGCGGCCTGGTGGGAACGGCTGCTGACGAAGTGCGGGGCGACGGCGCGTGCCGGATGGGAAACAGCTGCTGATCCTGGCATTGCATGTGCAAGGGCCGCCAGGCGCATGCCAGTTCAGGGAGCTCTGAAAACATCATGCTGTGGGGTGCCGGAGCTGTGCGCGGCCAACACCTGCTCAACCTGACTGCTCAACCTGGTTGCTCAACCGAGCCGCCCAACCTGGCTCCCACCTGCCCTCAGCTGTTTTCGCTCCCATTGGATGCAGGACGCGTCAGCTTTTGCTGGTGTGGGCGAGGAGCTCAGCTTTATGCAGCTGCAGACGCGGGCGGCCTCAGTTCGACAGGTGCGCTTGAGCCGCTTTGGCACACTCTCAATGGGCAGCCAGCAGCGCGTCACCCACCGCACAACTGCACGTGCTGCTCGCATTAATGCACCCTCACTCGCATGGCGCCAGCGGCCGGTACGCCTGGCTCAAGCTCCCATCCATCGTGGGCCCGACAGATTTTGATGGGGTGGCACACCATCCTGCGCACCGATCACTTTCTCACGTCCACTGCTTCAACTGCAGATTTTGATGGGGTGGTACACCATCCCGCGCACCGCAGAGGACCCCCTGGAAATGGTGGTCAACCCGCAGGGGCTGGAGACACGAACCAAGGCAAGTTTGGCGCCTCTGTGCTCTGCTTTGTTGCGCCTGGCAGATTGATGCCTTGGTGTTGTTCCACGGTGCACTCGTGGGCTGGCTGCTCACGCATGCCGCACGGTAGCAGTGAGCCACCCACAACCCTCTGCTGTCTCGTAACCTCCGGCCGCCCAACCACCCACACCTCTCCCTCTGCAGCCGCGAGTGTGGAACGCCGGCGACTTCCGCTGCAAGCTGGTCACCATGGCGGTGGTGAAGCAGCGGCCGCAGGAGCAGGAGGGAGGGCAGCCCGCTGTGCCCGCTGCGCTTGCCATGGCCGCTGTGGCCGCTGAGGCGGCGGCTCCTAGCACGCAGCTGGCGGCAGGGGAGCCGGCGCCAACAAGCGCTGCACCTGGCTGGGAGGGTGTCTCCCTGAGCAGCCAGGAGCTTGTGCAAGAGGAAGGGCAGGCGGGCCCTGGAGACGAGTGGCAGGCAGCGGCCAGCGACTATCACGCCGCCTCTGAGAAGTTCATTCGCAAGCCCGGCCAGCCGCTGGCGAGCGGCGACGCGCCGTCAGACGGGCGGCCGCCGTTTGGCAGCGACTCGGGCGGCACTGTGGACTGGAGCGATGAGTGAGGCCTGCTGCTGTGCTTGCAAATAAATGTCCCAGACTTGCCCAGACTTGCAAACGTCCAGGCACGGCTGTTGCGCGGCGGCGCAGCGAGCCGGCTGCCCTGTGGCCCATTGTGCAAAAAAGTATCGTATCTAGAACTACTAAAGTACCTGTCGCCTCTGTCATGCTGGTTCTGCACTGTAGTTCCTTTGTTATTCGGTGCAGCAAATGCAACGCCTCCCCACCATTTGGCGCTGTCAACTAGCTTTTGATGCACAGCAATCAATGCCACAGGCAGTCATCAGACCGATCTGATGTAATAAATTTTGATAGCAGCCACACGAGCTATTACCAGATGCAGGTGGCAATTTGGAATCATGGCATATGGACCTAGATGCGGCCGTCGCATAAGCCGTTGTGCACTGCGGCCCAGGCGCACATGGCACTAACTTGAGTGGCGGATAGTCCTGCTGCTTGCTTCCACACTGGCTGCAGTCTTTGTTTACTTCTGGGCGTTGCATGGGCTTGCAATGCTCAGGCACAGGCAGCTGATATACTTGAGACGCTTGCCGCTGCGAGCGCTCGGCGGCGGCGGCAGCGCTCTGCCCGCTCATGCCAACCCAAGCCCGGCTGCTGTTCTGGACCACTTCCTGAGCACCTCCAGTGCTGAACCACTCAGCATCGCGGGAGCAAGCCTCAGGAGGCAACGATGGACTCGAACTGCGTCCTGGTGAGCCGAGCGGCGCATGGCGCCCTTCCAGCCAACCTGCAAGTGGCAACAAACATCCAGATGGCTTGTCATGCCCGCTGGCAGCCGGAAACGGCGGGCCCGCTGCCCCGAAGCGGCTCCTGGCACGCAAAGCGACTGATTGGCACACGGGCTGGCACCGACGCCGGGAATGATGCGTTTGAAGAGCTCGCCGCGCGCTGCCGAGCTGCCCGCCGCTGCCGCCACCGCCGCCGCCGCTCGACACAGCCAACACAGCCCACGTTCCCTGCAACAAGCATGCCCTGTGGCTCCCCTCCGCCTCCCAGGTGTCCGGCCTGGATGGCACAGTTCACGCGAACGAGATGCGGACGTTGTTCGAGTCAGCGGGCCCCGTCACGCAGGTCTGTGGCAGCGGTTTTGGGGGGGGTTGATCAGACCCTGCACAGTTTTTCCGCGCGCCTCGGCTGCTCCCTTGACACTGTTGCAGCCCACATGAGAGAAATAAGCCACTTCTGCAGGTGGCTTACCTGTTTCAGCCATCTGTTGGTGCCTTTCTCTATGCAGATCGTCACGCTGTCGCCGTCGGCCGCAGGCGGCGAAGCGGCCGTCCTCATTTGGTGAGGCTGTGGGTGCTGCTCTTGGCACTTTGTAGCCACTCCTGCCAAGCCCATCGCGAACAGCTCGCATTCCATTTGGCCTGCTGAATGCAAGTGGCTTACACCGCCATGCATGCAACCCCGCTGTCTTGGACGTCCAGCAATTATCGGGCTCTTTCCTTTCCTGGCTGACGCATGCTGTCCCATGTTGCTTTGGTGCCTCGCATTTTGCAGGTTTGCGTCCCGGGGCAGCGCAAAGGAGGCCGCCGATCTCTTCAATGACCACCCTCATGCCGGCGCATTCCTGGAGGTCAGCTGCTGTGCAGACAGCGCAGGGCATGCGTCCAGGCTGTGTCCACTCTGCTGCCTGGTCTGCATGCCAAACTGCCCATCTCCCTGCCCTGCCTTCCGCTCCCCTCACTCTCTCGCTCTCAGGTCAAGCTGACCGACGGAGCGGCGGCCACTCGGGCGCTGGCCGCACTGGCTGAGGTCCAGACTGCTGCCCCTGGCAGCAGTGCTCAGGTGAGCCTGCGGATCTGGGCTGGCTGCTGCTGGGGCCCCAAGGGATTCCGTCCTGACTGGAGGAAAATACCGTGTCGCAGCACACTGCCAGGCAAATGTGCATCTGTACGTAATGTCAGCTGCTCTCATGGCTCGTTCCGATGCCATCTGCCGGCCCACTCTGCCGCTGTCCCTGCCACACCGCACCGCAGGCGGCGGCGATGCCTCGAACCAACTCATCCTCTCTGACCGCCGCCACTGCCACTGGGCCAGCTGTGACCTTCCCTGGGGGAGCCTCTGTGCCTATGCCGGCCCCATTTGCTGGCGCTCCTGCGGCCGCCACTCAGCCGGCTGGCTCTGCCGCCGGCTCTGTGTCGGCCTCTCGCTCAGGCTCTACCACCCCTGAACCGCCTGTGTTTGGAGGCCCCGATTTCAACCCGGATGAATGGGCAGTGCCTGCTGACTGGACGCCACCGGCCGCTGCTGTGGCGGCGGCGGCGCCTGCCACAGCTGCCAAGCCGGCTGCGGGCAAGGCTGCGGGTGCGGGGGTGTGGGGTAGACGAGGAGCAGAGGCAGGGGTTGTACGGTGCGCAGATACAGATGCACCACCTGCATGCTGCGGCAGCTGCTGCTGGCCTGCCAGCTGCTGTTAACAGCAGTGTGGCCTGACGTGTGCAGCCGTGCTCATCTTGCGCTGCGTGTTTGCTGCGTGTTCCGTGCTCCGCTGCAGCTCAGCCGGGAGTGCCGGTGTGGGAGACAGACAACCGCTGCCGCATCTTCATCACGGTGGGTGCACTGCAAGCACGGTGTTGTTGTTGTTCCCTTCGCTGCCTTCACATGACGCTGCATGTGTGCGTGTTTGCCGCACTGCGCATCTACATCAGGTGCGCTGGTGGGACTCAAGCACGTTCTTTTTGCTTCTTGTTCCCATCAAATGTGTTGTTGTTGTCCCTTCGCTGCACATGATGCTGAATATGCATGTCTGCCGGTCTGTGGTTCCTGCTGCTGCATCTACATCCAGATGCGCTGATGGGCCTCAAAACACACTTTAGTTGCTTCTGTTCAATCGAATGCGCGCTGAACGTGTATGTATGCCGCATTGTGCCTGCCGCTGCCGCTGCCTCTTCCTCATGCATCTAAAACCAACAAACCGCCCACCTGCCCTTGTATCACTGCAGGGCCTGCGCCCCGGCTGCTCCGCCGACGACCTCAAGTCCTACTTCTGGTGGTGAGCTTTGGGGTTGCAGCATTGGTGCACAGCAGGGGCTGCTGCTATTTGAAGGGTGCCGCCTTGGACTGCTGGAATTGCTCAGTGTGGGACAAAACTGCGCAGCAGGCAGGCCCCGTCTGCTCTCCTCTCACTCCTCTGCTCCAATGCAGCTCCTCCTGCCCGCTATGCCTGCAGTTTCGGCCCGCTGGTGGACGCCAGTGTGGTGCCCAAGCAGGTGGCTGAGGTTGCACGCAGCTGCAGCCAACACTTCGGCTGCGTTGTTGCTGCGCCACATCACTGCCTGCTCCCACAGCTGCTGCTGGCGCCTGGCCGCATCTCTTCCACGGGCAACATAGCGATGCGACGTCGCATGGTGCAGCGCACCCCACCACGCGTTGTCACTGCTGACTTGTTTGCCACGCACCCACCCACCCAATATGCAGCACATTGGCTTCCTGACCTTTGCCAAGCCTGAGGACGGGGAGACCTGCCTCAACACGGTGCACAACACCTCGGTGCGTGGCGCGCATGGCATGACTTGAACAAAACGCGCATGGCATGGCTGGAAGTGGCATGGCGTTGCACGAGGAAATGGAGCGTGTTGCCATTCGACAATCCGCTTCCATCAACTTTGCGGCTGTCGTCCTTCAGGTGCCCGGCCTGTCGCCCTCTGGCGCTGATGCGCTGCGCCTGGAATTCCCTCGCACGCACCTTTCTTTTTCTGCCTGAATCCACCACATTTACCTTCCAGGTGCCCGGCCTGTCGCCCTCTGGCCCTGACGTGATTTTGTGCAGGTCCCGGAATTCCATGCGCAGCGCGTCAGCGCCAGAGGGCGACAGGCCGGGCACCTGGAAGGTAAATGTGGTGGAGCTGCACAAAATCCAGCGCCACATCACCAAGACAGCGCAGTGAGTGCGCACCTTTTTGAGCGCTCTTTGGAAGCGTCATCTTCTTGCGAAGGCGCTCTCTTGCAAAGGCATTGCTGTGCTGCATGCACTGCATGCCCTCCTGTCTGCACTGCTGCAGGGGTGCAGAGGTGTGCAGCAGGACACAGTGCTGCATGGCCAACCAACATGCGCACCCAGTATGGCCCCATCGGTCCCGCTGCGCAGCCGTCCAGTGCCCTGCCAACACCGGCGGCTGCTGCGCTTCATTGGCCCTATTGCAGGCGGCCTGATGTTGTGCCCACGCCTACCACCCGCGTATTTATCGGTGAGTTGCCACTTGCGGGCCAACAAGGTGGCCCAAAGGAAGCTGCCGGCATGTTGCCGCCATGCTGCTGCCAAATTGTTGCCATGTGTGTGCTGCTTCTAACCCAGGCTTGCCGCGTTTGGCTTACACTTGTGCTGCAGGCTACTTCCCGCGCAGCACCAAGCGGCGCGACGTTGAGATTGAGCTGCAGCGGTGCGCTGCGTTGCTTGCTAGGTCTTGCTTAGGCGTTTAATCAAGCCACTGTGCTGTTACTGCACTACGCCCACCAATCAGCATTGCGATAAGACTGCAACGCACCATACCTGCAAACTAGCCCCTGTGGTCATACAGGGTTGGCTGCACATGTAATGCAACTGACAACAGCCGTTGGCCATGTTGCCCCATGCAGCTACGGCGAGCTGCGTGAGGTGATGCTGGGCGGCGGTACCGACGGCGGCGAGCTGTTCTGCTTTGTGCAGTTCTGCCGTGTGCAGGTGGGCGGGCTTGTACTGTGGCTTGCGGGCGGTGCACTGACGCGTGTGCGGGGTAGGGAGGCTGCTTAGCACAACTGCAGCCGCATGCCTGGCCCAGCAGGGTCCTGCTCAAGCAGCGCTCCCCAGCTGCCTGCCAGCCTGCACTGCTCTGCTTCACCCGTTGCTGCTGGGGCCGCTGCGGTNGCAAAAATTCCCGTTCTGAGCGCTCTTTATTTCATGTATCCCCAAGCCCAGCTGTACCACACTGCTCCACTGCGCCGCCTGCAGGATGCGGCTGCCATGTACAAGGCAGTGCATGGGCACGCGATCCCAACCCTGGCGGGCGGACGCAAGCTCGTCTGCGCATTCAAGGTGCGCGTACTGGTGCAAGTTGGCAGCAGCAGCCGATTGGGGCAGCGCAAGCCATGGGTGCAACGCGTACCACTTGCAGGGGCGGCAGCTGCTGGTGTGCATGCTCGCTCCAGGGTCTGCTTGCCGGCCCATGGCACAGGCAGGATTGGTGCTTCCTTCTCCTGCAGAAAGCACTGACAGATTGCACTTCCCGAATCTCAGCACCCGCAAGCGTGCAAGTTGAGCCTGACCTCCCTGCCTCCTTCCTGCCTGCTTGCAGGAGCCGCGGCGGTGAGAAGAGCGGCTGGCGGCATTTGCGGCTGGCGGTGATGATATGATTGTTTCAAGCATATCCGTGTTGCTGTGGTTTCTTGTTGCCTTCAACTGCCCACAACGAAGACTGTAACTCACAAGCGTGGTGACCGATGCTGGGCCACAACAACAGATCAGGGAGACCGGAAACCAGAGGACTAGACACCTGAAAACGCTGCAAGGGCCGATGAAGCAAGGTCTGCGCAACAGGGTGCATCAGCGCTGCCGCTCCGGCTGCTTGCCCTCGTGCTGGCAGGCCGCCCGCCCCTCCCCGCTGGCCAGCCACCGCGCTTTGAACGCCGCAAACTCAAGCGGGTCCAGCTGGAACCGCTTGCAGAAGGTTTGATTGCCATCCTTGAAGGCCCCACAGGGAGGCAGCGGCTCCCCGGCCCGTTGCTGCTGGTAGAAGGCCACGCGCGGCGCCACAGTGCACAGGCTGCGTGGCAGCATTTCAACGCAGCGCACGGCGGCAACATCTGCAAACAGAATCCCCAGGTAATGGCAAAGGTTATGAAGGTGGAGCTTGTTTCCGAGGCATCAATTTGGACACCTGAGCAGCAGCAACATTGAACACGAGCATGTGAAGCAGCCAACTGTTATGCGCGCCCACCTGCAGTCAGGCCGTATGCTTGCTGCCACAACGCCACACGGTTGCGCAGCTTGGCTGCTGTGACATTGTTTTGCATGTCAAGCAGGAGGAGCCGGGTGTTGGCGCACAGGATGCCCGTAGCAGACTCCCGCGAAACGCCAAGCAGCTGCTGCAGGGCGGTGATGTTGAGTGCTGCCCGCTCCTCCACTGTCGCCAGAACGTCTGGCCGCATGCACAGGACGGTCTGTGCCGCACGTTCGCCCATGGCCGCCACCAGGGCGTCACACTTGCGCTGCAGCAGCTCATCTGAACTAGTGAATAGGGTAGAGCAGCGCAGCATCCGCGATGCCAGCTTGTTGTCCGGCACACCTGTGTGCGACAGAAAGGCGCATGGTCAGGTCACAACATGGAACCCGCCCAGTTTAGGACAGCTCCCCCTCCCTATTGCAAGCTTGGCTGGCTGTGCCCCACCTGTCAGGGCCTGCAGGAAGGCCAGGCGCGGCTGGATGGTGCCAGAGATGTCACAGGCAAAGAGGTGTGCCATATCGCCAATGTGCTTCGAAACGCTGTGGTCGTCTACAAAGAACAGCTGCTGCAGCTGGGCCACCTTCTCCCTGTGGGAAGGCGGCAGGAATGCATAGCAGGGTCATTCACGATAGCAGCGCAACACAGGCAAGCAGAAAAAAACACTAATATGCAGACTTTCACAAACGGGAGCTCACCTGACTGTTTCTAGCTTCAACAACAGGAATTCTGCACGCCCCGACCGCAGGGCTGTTGCCAATGCCGTCCTCGCCGCTGCTGTGGGCTGAAATGCTGCCTCAAACCCCTGCCAGTTGGCCTGCAGCGTCTCCTGCTTGTAAGCGAGCAGGCTGGGCGCACGGCTGCAGGCTTTGACCGCTTCGCTTGTCCGCAGCCTAAACTGCCGCTGCAGCCAGGCCAGCACAGCCTCAATGTCACCTGCCGACCGAGACAATGCACTGCTGCCTGCCAGCAGCCTGTCAAGCTGCTTCTGGTTGAAGCCCCACCGCTGCAGCAGCGCCACTGCCTCGCCAATGTGCTGCTCGGTTATGTAGGGACCGCCAAACCTGCGCATGGCTGCCTCAATCGCCGCCTGTGAGAAGCCCAGCCGCAGCAGCAGTGCCATGCGCTGCTGCATGGAAGCATCTGTGTTAGCTGACTTTTGAGGCTGTCTAAGACCGCTGCGGCTCATTTGCATGAGCTTTTCGGCCTCTGCCTGCAGCTGTTCCTCGCTGAGGCCGCTGCGATCTTGAAAGCTGCTTGGGTCAGGGCTGCGACTGCTGCCGCTCCCGCTGCCATCGCTGCCATTGCTGCCGTCGCTGCCGCCGCCGCTGCCTGCTGCCACTGCTGCTGCGCGCGTTGCCAGGCCTCCATGAACACGTAAGTATTCCGCGATGCCTGCAAGCCCCGCAGAGGCGGCCTGCAGGCAGTGGAGAGCAGGGGCCGGTCGGCACAGGGAGAGCAGGCGCAAGCGATCGGGTATGCAAGGTGCTGAGCAGACGCCCGTGGCTCTCACCTTGTCCGAGCAGCGCAGGGAGGCACGGCCGTGCACTGGGCGCGCGCCAGCATCCTCGCTTGGGCGGTCTTNGGGCGTTTGGGCGGCTCTCCGGGCGTGCAAAAGATCGTACAGAAGTCAAGCGAGTCGAGAGTGGACGAGCCAAGCCGTCCCTGGCCTCCTGGACGCGCCGCTGCGCCCCGCCCGTCACCACGCTGCTGCTGTGTCGGCCACCCTGGCTTGCTTGTCCGTGTCCGTCTTGTGTTGTCCCAACATGCACGAAGTGCAGGAGTTCGTGTTTACAGGGATTCGTCAGCACAACGGTGTCATGGAGCATGCACGGCCGGCCAAAATGCACTGCCACAAGCGCCTGGAGACAATCGGACGTCGTCGAAGCGCTGCACGTGCTGCAGTTGTCAGCAATTCTTAGCACAGCTGCGTCAGTCGTCATCAAACAGCTGGGCCAGTATCTGCTCCTCCGCCAGCTCACGCATCAGCTCAGCAGCCTCCTGCTCCAGCCTAGGGTCCCGCTGCTGCACCGGCTGCTGACCTGACGGTTGCACTGCCTGCGGCTGCTGCTGTCCTGGCTGCTGCTGCGGCGGAGGTTGCTGCGCAGATGCTGCGTGCGCAGCCATCGCCGGCTGCTGCTGCTGCTGCTGCTGGTTGCTGCTGGACACCTGGGAGGGCAGCAGTGCTGCACTGCCTGCTGCTGCTGCCGGCGCTCCTGCTGCTGCTGCCACTGCCTCAGCGGGCCAGGACCCAACCAGCGGCAGCACATGCTGCCCTGCAGCTGCGGCCGCCAGTGCTGGGTTTGCTGCTGCTGCCAGGTGGCCAGCCTGCAGCATGGCCTGGAAAGCCATGCCAACAGGGATCATGCCTGGGGGGAGGCCGCCTGCCATGCCAGCCATCGGCATCCCGCCAGGTGGCAGCATCATTGGCCGCGCCCCAGCTGCCGCCTGCTGCTGCGGAAAGACCGTCATGCCCGGACCCGGCATGCCTGCACCCAGCATAGCGCCGCCGCTGAGCTGTGGCACCAGCTGGCTGGCCGGTTGGAAGCCTCCAGACCGCACCGGCGACAGCGCTGCAGGCGGCGACCCAACGCCTGCTGCGCCCGGCTGCGCTGGTGCTGATTGGCCGGGCCGCCGCACCGGCAGGCGAATGCGCAGCGGCCCACCTGCCTGCTGCTGCTGCTGCTGCTGCTGCTGCTGCTGCTGCGAGCCAGACGGCTGCGCCTGTGCCGCCTGCTGCCCCGCGCGCTGCTGCAGCTGCAGGACTGCCGTCAGCTGTGGTGGCTGGGCTGCTGCTGCTGCTGTGCCGGCCTGCGGCTGCCGCGTCGACTGCTGGGAGGCGGTGCGCAGCGGCGGCGGAGGCTCATCATCATCGCTGGACAGCAAGTCAATCACCTCTGGCTCCTTGCGCTTCTGCAGGGTGAAAGGACAGCGGTGGGAGGAGCAATGAGGAGGCAGGTGAGGTGGCAGCGGCTTGGTACGTACGCACGGTCGTCGGCGTGGCAGGCAAATGTGCAGCTTTGCAGCATGCAGCGCATCGTCTAAATGTCGGCCCTTGCCAGGTAAATGCATCAGCTGCCTGCCAAGCCTGGCCATGCAACCGTAAGGCCCCTACATCGCTGCCTTCAGGCCGCGCACCTGCCCCGCCAGCGCCTGAATGGCGCCCGCCGACGCTCGCCGCACCGCCGCCGCCGCCTTTCGCAGCTCTTCCATCTCATCCTCCTCCTCGCTATCGCTATCCAAAACAAGCTCCTCTGGCGCCCCGTTGGCAGTGCCATTGACCGTGCCATTGGCCGTGCCGGTGGCCGTGCCGCTGGGTGCCGCCGCGCCGCCCTGCTCTGCCACGCTGCCCGGCTCGGTTTTTACGCCCACCGCCGCCGCTGAGGCTGCCTGGGAGGCGCTGGCGCCAGCTGCGGAGGGTGCGCGAGCGGCCGCCAGCGCAGCTGCCACTGCCTGGGGCTCGGTTGTGAGCTCAAACCAGTCGCACTTGTAGTCCACTGGGCGCCACCGCCCCTCTGCAGCAAAGGGTGCGGAGTGGAATGCAGGCATTGGCCAGCCAACAAAGCGCAGAAGCATGCTGGAGCAAGCACAGGGTAGCGCAGTGTGTCGCCCTCGCAGGTAGGTCATTCGCCGCAGCCCTTGCCAGGCATGCCGCCCGGCCTGTTCTGCTCAGCCAAAAACAGCCCACAGCTGGGCGTGCTTTGATGGCTTGCCTGCCGAGATCTCCACATCAGACACGCCCTGCTCGCTCTGGAGGCATTCCAGCACCCGCTGCATGAACGTGTCCACCTGCGCAAATAAAGTTGGGGAGATGGAGCGGCAGAAATGCACAGGAAATGAGCGCAAGGTGCAGGAAAAGCGGGGCAGCCCAGCACCCGCTGCATGAACGCGTCGACCTGGGGGATGGGGAAGTAGGGGCGGCAGCGATGTTTCAACCCCTGGATTCACAAGGCATNGCNNAGKCNAGGCAGTGTGCAGCCAGAGCGAGGCAGCCCGCGCCCCTGCATGGAACCCTCCGCCTGCAGGGGTCAGCAGCTCGTACAGAAAACCGCAAGCGCCCTTGCCTGCAGCTGTTCCACAGAGCTGTTGTTCAGCGTGGTGGGGTCCTGCCACTTGCGGTTGCGCTGCGCCATGCTGAGGAAGGAGTCGAGGTCAAACGGCTGCAGACCCGAGGCGTCGACAAACCGCGCTGGCACCTGCGCGCGGCGCAGGGCAGAGGGACGGCAGGTGGGCGGGTGAGCAGTTTCAGGACACTTGCGCAATGTGGCGCTGGGGCCGGGACCGAATCAGAGCAGCTGGCATGCTCTGTAAGCATGAGCACCACGCAACCTCAAGGGCAGTGGGGGCCAGGCTCGTGGAGGGCTCCTGCAAAAACCGCACAATCAGACCACACTCGTAAGCGCCGCCCCCACCTGCATGCGCTGCCCGCTCATGGGGTCCTTCAGGCTGACCACCTCCTGAGCCATCAGCAGCTCAGCATCTGCAATTGGCAACCAGACCAGCGAAAGCAAGGTTTGAGTGCAGTCGATTGGAGCAGCTTGATGGCGCTGACCACCTCCTGGGCCATCAGCGGCTCGTCGACTGCGGTTTGGTGCAGGGAGCATGAGCATGGGCAGTCTCTGGAAGCGGCCATCTTGTCAAGCATCAGACCCAGGTAGAAAGGGCCAACAAGCATGAGCCCCCTGCATGTTGCAGCCGCAGACACAGGTGCGGCTAGGACAGCAGCATCTGCTCACCAGAGTCGTCGCCGCCGCCGGCAAAGTGCCGCTGCACCCGCGCCGCCGCCGCCTCCAGGCTCTCCGGCGCCAGCATGAGGCCCTTCACCTGTGGACGGGCAATAGGAAAGAATCCAGAAGAGCTGCAAGTTGGAATGAAACCAGGGGAGGCCGCTTGCATTCACTATGAATCTGGCGCTCCATGCCAGGCCGGCCTTCGCTTCCCAACACATGCCGTGCCACCACAACCAGTCACTCACTACACCCACCTGCTCCATGGAGCGGCGCCGCGCCAGCTGCAGCGTGATGACCCAAGTACCGCTGTCGGCGGCGCTCAGGGACAGGCTGTTGCGGCCGCGCACCACCATGCTGCCTGCAGAAGAGGGATGGGAGGGTGCTGGGGTTGACGGCAGCACCGTAGGCGGTTGTGCTGGTGCACACATTTGAGGGTGTTTGAGCCCCTTTGTGAGTGTTGCAGCACGAGGAAGCATACCCTGCGAGCACACATCGTGCCCCGCAGCAACTGTAGGCCAGCAGCGCACCGATGGACGCCACATCGTCCCGCTGGTTGATGCCCATCTTGGCGTTGTGCGCCCGGCCGTAGGGCCTGCAGCCAGGGTGGGTGTGGAACGCAGCAGCATGCGCATTGATGCTTGCAAGGCCCATGCCGGAAGGGTTCAGGGTTCGACATACCTCAATGTGGCATGGCCGCCGCAAAGCCTGCAAGCCTCATCAAGACCCAATACAAGCACCCAATCGCCTCCACCTGTGCGGCATCAAGTCAATGCGCAGGACGACGTGCCTTAGGCTGGCCAACCACAGCTGTTCTCAAGACCAGCAGCCTCAAACAACAGTTTCAAAGTACCTGGGATCCCCGCACCTGTGCGGCATTGAGTTGATGCGCAGGTCGATGTGCTTGGGCCAGTGGTACCGCAGCGGTACCTCATCGCCGATGTACACGCAGCCCGCCTGAAGAGGGGTAGGTAGCAGGCAGGTGCAGGCGGGCAGGGTGGGATGGGTGGAGTGCTGGTAGATGGCGGGCGATCTGAGGGCAGCTGCGGCAGCCTGCCCTGGTCAGCCTTTTGTCCGTCGTTCTGCTGTAGCGGCTGCCCAAGCGGCCGCCCCGCAGCTGCCTACCTGCACGCGGTGGTTCTGCGGGTCGCGCTGCGCCGGCTCCAGCTGCTGGGCATTCAAGTAGAATACCCGGTCTGCGCTCTGCACCTCCTGGGGCCCATGGCTGGTGATCACCGGCGGCCGCCCCGGCTGCAGGGCGGGGTGGAGGGTTGGGAGGCCGTGTCAGCAGTGCGCAGGTGGGCATTTACTCGAGCCTGACCATGGCCTGGACGTCAGCCAGAAGGGGCTGCAGCAGGCAACAGGCAGCCATCAACGCTGAAGCCGGCCGTTTAGCTGCTGCCTGAGAGCCAGCCCTCCCTCCCCTGCCCATTTGCCACCCAAGCCGCCCTGGCGGCACTGACCGTGGGCTTCAGGCGCGAGGGCGGCAGCACCTGCTCCGTCACCTCCCAAAACGGGTCCGCCAGGCGCGCCCTGCAGCAAGGCGCATGTGCAGGCAGTGGCAGAGAGTTCAGCCCTGGCGGCCGCAGCATTGAAATGCAAATGCATGGCTGGTGCTTGGCTGCGCACAGCAGCATAGTATGAATGGGGCAGGTGAAATGAATACTCAGCCCATCCAGGCAGCAGCATGCCATCAGTCCATCCTCCCAACGCACCTGCACAGCTCGCACAGAAACTTGGCGGGCGGCGCTGCCAAGCCCAGGCAGTCGCAGTGCTGCCACACGCCGCAGCCGCGGCCCTGCAGCACGCAGCGAGGCAGGCGGGCAGGGAGGCAGGCTGGTGAGCAGACGCAAGAGACCAGGGTGCCAGACCTTGAGGTGGCATGGGCAACTTGCACAGGCAGAAAAGCACAGCTGCACAGCGCTAGCAGCATTACATCCGCAACAGTCGTCCAGCCAGCCGACGCCAGCAGAAGGCAGACGTTCCCAGCCGGCAGACTTCTCAGCTTACCTGGCACATGACCATGCTGCCGCGCTCGCCCTGCACGTTGCATATGCAGCGCACACGGACGGGCCGCCCCCCAGCCTGCGGCATGCCCGCCGGCCGCGCCAGGCKGGCAGGCACCCCCGCCTGCACCTGCTGCTGCTGCTGCTGCTGCTGGGGCGGCGGCGGCGCCGCGTGCTGCTGCGGGTACATCGCTGCATACAGGTTTGCTGCATTTGCCGCTGCCGCTGCTGCCGTTGCGGCTGCTGCTGCGCCCCCATAGGTGCCGCTGCCTCCAGCATTCGGCAGCAGTGCGCTGTGGTCCGACTGATCCGAGCCGTTTGGCACGGGGGGCAAATTCATCATGCGCCGGTAAGTGTCCTGCACCACCCGAGCTGCAGCAGGGTGTGCAGAGCAGAGAGCACATGGTTGCTGCAGCTGAAACGGGCAGGCGGTGGCAGCAGCGGGTGCAGCAGGCTAGGAAACAGCAGCCAGACCTGACAGCTGAGCGATCGTGGCAGCCGCTGGCACAAACATACTGGCAGCAGCAGGGGCAGCAGCCGTAGCGCCAAAACAGCCAGATGCCTTTGCAGCAGCCCCCAGCCCGGCGCACCCGCTTGCTCAATCTTCCACTGCTGCTGCGGGCCCCTGGCTGAGAAGGAGCGGCCGAGCGTCGCAGAGGACGCAGGATCCAGCTCTCCAAAGAACTGGAGGATGCGGCTCTGCAGCTCCCCCTTGCGGCCTGCAGGTCAGATGAAAGGAGGGGCATACAATGTGCGTCAGCAGGCAAGCGGAGTGCAGCGCGGCAGCTGGTGTGCCTGGTCAGTAGGGTTGGAGGTGGCGGCAGCACACACCGCAACCGCAGCAGCCATCCAAGGACAGCGGTTGCTGGAACGAGCAGCCGCAAGGGCGGAAGCGGTCCTGCGCGCATGTGGTGCCTCCAGAGTACCAGTCGCGGGCTGCACATGCCAAGTGCCCATTGCAACGCCCGGCGGCGGCGGTGGCAGATGCAACGCATCCAAACCGTCCCAAGAGCTCACCCGTCTTGCGCAGACCGAGGCGCTCCGCGACTGACTGCAGCTCAATGATGCGGAAGGCCATCACCTGCTGCCGCACGGTGGCCGCACTGCCCTGCCATGAGGCCATGGCTGCCGAGCCGGCACGGGCCGAGCGGCGGCGGCGGCGGCGGCAGGGCCGCGGTGAACTGGGAGCCCTGGCGGGCGCTGCGGCGCGTCCAGTGCACCAGGGGCTGCCACTGGAGCTTAGCAGACACGCACAAAGCGCCAATAGAGGCGCAAACGAGAGCTTTGAGACGCGCCGCCGCCGCCAGGAAGCTGTGCGCCCTGCCGCTGCTGCTGGTTAATTCGCGGAAGATGCTGTCAGTGCTGGCAGGCGCCAAAGGCGCCGGGACCGCCAGTGACTGAAACGCAAAGAAGTCGGCGCCGTCGGCGGGCAACCTGGAGTGGCTGACACCCGAAATTTGGGTTCGTGCACAAGGACCGGTAACTCAGGACTTGCAAGGCCCGACAGCAGAGCAGGCCTGCCGTGACGCTGCATTTCAGGCTCGCTACTCCCCTGGCCGCCAGTTTTGAGCGCCCCAGCACTTCTGCGGATCGCAGATCCCACCCACGCCCGCAGATCGCTCGTATGCTGCGGGTTGTCCGCCTGGGCCTGCTGCTGGCAGTGCTGCTGGCTGCCTGGGCGGCGCTCCTGCAGCGCACCGCCGGCGACGAGGCGATCCACACCGCTGTGCTGCTGGTGAGGCCCCGTTTGCGGCGGCAAGCCGGGCGGCGACGTGCGGCGCCGCCTCGCTCGCGCGCTCCATACATGGCCGCCTGGTGCTTGGTCCTTGGCATTGCCATAGGCTGTCTACAGTTCATGTGTCAAAATCCTGTACCTCTCTTCCTTCTTGCCTCCGGCCCATCCCCTCTGCCCGCCGACTGCTTGCCTGCCGACCGCCCATTCACCTCCTGCCGTCCCTGCTCTTGCCCATGCAGGCCCCACTAGCTGCCATTGTTCTGTTTGGAGCAGCGCTGCTGTGCCAGCTGCTGTACGGAGTGGCCACCTTCAGGACTGTGCCGGAGGAGGCGGAGCTGCTGCAGAAGGTGGGCAGCTGCACTGGCTATGTGTGGAGGTGGCTTGCACGTGAGTGCAAGTCCTGCTCAGTTGGCAATCAGCTGGTGTTGCCTTGGGGTTTGCCTGGGGCATGGCGGAGGGTCTGCAGCGGCATTGTGTGCACCATACCGCAGTTGGTTGCCTGGCCTGTTCATTCAACTGGCCGCCTGCCCTGTGCCTGCAGGACATTGTGCGGGCCAAGGCGGAGCTTGCCAGGAAGGGCATCAAGTACTAGAGCTGCTGCTGCACCAAGCAGCAGCCCGCAAACCTAGCACAGGCAGCTTGCTTGTGAGGCGCCTAGCAGGCGGCTCGTGAGGCAGCTTCCAACACACAGCTTCTGAGCATTCCAGCAAGCTCATTAGGAGGATGAGCGACGACTATGCGGATGGCGGGGTGCACACCCTCACCCAAGGCAGCAGCGAGCTGCAGACGATCCTGGGGGCGGCCGCACGCCGCAGCCAGGTGCGCAGCATGGTGTGGGGCCAGGGTTGGGGGCAGGCTGCCCATGTGTGCAGCAAGTTGGCATGTCGAAGGTCCTGTGTTGCAGGTGTACCAGCCGCAGGTGGACAGGACTAGGCATGTGGAGGCCAGCAGAGTGGCTTCCGCTGCTCCCCGGCTTGAGCACTGCCCAATGCTGCTTCCGTGCTGCAGTTGGTGCTGGTCGACTTCTCGGCGTCCTGGTGCGGGCCCTGCCGCATGATGCTGCCGGTGCTGCAGCGCCTGGCTCAGGAGCTGCGCGGCCGCCTGGCGGTTGTCAAGGTGCGCGCGTAGTACCTTGGTGCTGCTGCCCGTGTTGCGCTGTGGTCTTGCACTCGGCTGCCCAGCTGCCTAGGTTGGGGTATGCTCTGACTGCGTGTTGAGACTGTGTGTCGAAGTGGGCCACCTATTTTGGGAACTGTCAGGCCTGCACGGCGCATTGCCTGATCACCTCCCTCGCCCTCCACCCGCCCAACATTTACTTGCAGGTGGACTGCGAGCAGACGGCGGCCAACCAAGAGCTGGCGGCCTCCTGCAGCATCCGGGCCTTCCCATGTCGGCGCGCCCCTCAGTTTGCCTTACATTATGGTTTGCTCTCAACATTTCATTCAATGTAATGTCAGTAGGTTCCTGATTAGCAAAAGCAGCAATCCCTCTGCAAGGCGACAGCGTTGGAATGCGCGCCACCGCCGCGGCGTGAAAGGTGGCGGTGCGCATTGTCAGCGCTGAGCGGCGCTGGCGGCGGGGCGAGCCCAAAGCCCACCGCACACCGCCAGGGCGCCCACCAGCACACCCTCTCGCCAAACCTAACTGCCCAGCAGCCTTGGACCCGCCGTGCCGCCGCCGTTGCGCCAGAACACTCGCCCCTTTGAGGTCTGCTTGCACCTCCGACCCCTCAGCGCCTCAGCCGCATCCAGCCAGCCTGGCCTCAAGGCGAGGGCCACCAGTTGAGGCGCGGTGCAAGCAGTGCTGCAGCGGCGGCGGCGGGCGGCAGCGCCAACAGCAGCAGCACCCGGTGATTGGCAGGCCCAGCAGCCTCCCCGCCCGCAGGCAGCGCTCCAGGTGCGGCGTCGCTGCCACAGGCTGGCGAAATGCCAGCATTTTGCTTGCCAAGCCAGCTTCAGGGGTGCCGCCGCCGCCACGATGCTGGCTGCCTCGCCGAAGCGCTGGAATGCCGGTGCTGATCCGCTGCCCCATGCCCCTCCCTTCACCCTCCATGCCCTGCTTGCAGGTACCATGTGCTGCATCCATGGCCTGGATCCCGTCACGCTGCTGCCGGTCATCTTTCCCGGCTTCACCAGCGTGGGGCAGGCGCAGTGGTGGGTGGGCATCCTCATCGGCGCTGGGCTGCTGGCGCCAGCGCCTGCGCCCGTGGTGCTGAGCAACTGTGACCCCACGGACGCCATCTCGGTGGCCTGGCAGGCCATTGAGCGCGCCAAGCGCGTCCTGCTGCAGCTGCGGGGCAAGCCCAAGGGCGAGGCTGCCATTGAGGCGGCCCACTGGGCGCAGCACGCCAAGCAGCAGGCCGAGCGGAAAGAGCGGGTCAGCCGGCGGCGCTCCCACCAGGCGGTCAGCCAGCTGGCGGCTGAGCTGGCGGCGGAGGCAGCAGAGGCGGAGGGNCTGGATGAGCTGCTGGATGAGGTGCAGCAGCACCTGCAGAGCGTGCGCACAGCCCTGGAGCTGGAYGCCGCCAGCTATGCCTACCAGAAGGAGGCATACGTGGGCCAGCTGGAGGCAGCGCTGCGGCAGGCGCTGCGGCAGGGCAAGCTGCCAGACATCGTGCRGCAGGTGSSGCAGGCCTGCAGGCAGGCRGTGGATGAGGCGCGGCAGCAGGGCAAGGGCAGCGCCGGCCAGGTGTCAGCGATGTGGGATGCCTACGCAGACGCCCTGGCGGCTCAGCTGAAGATCCCCCGCAGCTGCTGCGAGGTGCGCCTGCTGCCTGCTTCNGGGCGTGGAGGGCCACATGTAGCGTGGGGTGCTGCATGGCTGGCTGGCTGGGCTGCTGGTGGTGGTGATCGTCAATGCAGCAGAATGATTGCGCCCGCCGCTGGTTGCTGGCGCTGCTGATTCTGCCTGCCGCTGTTGAGTCATTACCTCCCAGTTTGCTCAAGCCATCACTCGCTGCCCCGCCTGTGCCTCCTTGGCCTCCCACAGCATGTCAACGGCTGCCCCTCGCGCCAGGCCGAGCTGGTGGCTGCCTGCGAGGCGGCCATCCGGCGGCAGTGCGCCGTGCTGTGGCGCTTGCTCAGCTACCCCAACAAGCGCGGCGACGTGCCGCTGTCGCCACTGACCAGCAGCGACACCGTGGGCATGCTGCTGTTTGCCCAGCAGGAGCGCTTCGACCCTGACTCGCCCACTGTGGTGTGGGACCTGGCACCCCAGGCGCAGCTGACGGGCGTGGGCGGCGCGGGCTACAAGCCCGGCAAGCCCACCCACCACGTGATGGATGTTGAGCTGGCAGAGGTGCGCCTGGCATTTGAGTTGGGAGTTTGGACTTTTGTGGACTTTTCTGTAGAAATGGGACCGCTGCTCTGCGAGGCGCCCAGGTGTCGTACCTGGCTGAGGGCTTGGGGACCTGCCAGTGGCAGCGCAGCGTGCTGTGCTTGCCGCTGCAGGTTTCTAACCTAGTAGGCTGTGCTGGCAACCCTGTGCTGCTGCACCCCTGCCCCTGCCTCCCCTGCAGGCTCTGTCTGCGCTGCTGGACGTCCAGTTCGACATGGTGGCCTACATCTTCCCCGACCTGCCCGGCATCGCGCTGCTGGCCATGGGCGAGGGCGCTCGCTACATCTACGCAGGTCAGTGCACTGCATGTTGTGCCGCTGGGCTGCTGGCTGCCGCGCAAACTGTGGCGGCTCCAGGATGCGATGCATGGCATTCAGGGTGCGATGCATGGCAGGTGCAACCAAGCAGGTGCTGCATGGTGACAGAGCAGGCTGAAGTGCAGGCAGCCATCAACTGGCGCGCCCAGATCTGAGCAGCACTGCATTGCCCCAGCCTGCAGCAAGCCCTGTTCAGCCCGCTCCCAGTTGTGCTGCATTAACCCTGCTGCCTCGTCTCCCTTGCTGCCCTTGCAGACTACCAGACGGCCTGGCATGTGGAGGTGCTGCCCAAGGGCCACCCGCTGCGCCGCCCCTCGCTGCCGAACTGCCTCACCCTGGTGCACAGCGCCCTGCACCCCATGGCGGTGGACACCGACTTCGTGGGCCTGGCCGTGCTGAAGAACTTGCTGCAGGCTCACGAGGTGCGACTGGGTTCACTGGGGCTAAACTGGGGCTGTGGGTAGGCTTGGGGGCAGGTTGCAATGCACCAGGGAGCCTGCAAGGCGTGGGCAGGGGAAGCACGAACACATAATCTCTCGTGCAACTGCCCAGCAGCAACTGCTGCTGCCTTGTTCAAAGCCCCTTGCGGCCTGCAAGCTGCACTCAGCAGCTCTCTCCATCCCTCCCACCACTCAACTGCAGGGCGACCTGCCCGGCGCTGTGCTGCTGGCCACTATCCGCGCCCTGACCGGCATGGAGACGTACGGCAAGGCCACCCGCCTCGACACCCTGCTGTCCGCCTTCCACTTTGAGGCGCTGGCGCTGCTGCGCCTTAAGCGGCCGGGCAGCGCATCAGGCAGCCTCTGCCCGCAGTTGGCAGCCGCTGCCGCCGACGGCAAGGGCGGCCTGCGGCCTGCTGCTGAGCTGCCGTGCGGCATCATGGTGCTGGGCAAGCGCGACTGCCCTGGCACCACGGGCGGCAGGGCTAAGGACAGGCACAAGCGTGCTGCGGCTGCGTCGCGGGCCGCTGCAGCCGAGGCCCGGCAGCAGGAGGCCATGGCTAGGGAGCAGGCAGAGGCAGCGGCAAGCGGGGCTGCGCTTGGCGCAGCCGCGCCTGCTGCGGCAGAGCCCAGCCCAGCAGCAGCATTAGGCGCAGCAGCAGCTCCAGCAGCAGTAACAGCAGCAGCCGCCGCAGCAGCCGCATCATCGGGCAGCGCGCCAGCGGCAGCAGCGGAGGCTGCCCAAGCAGATGGCACCAGCGCCAGCAAGGCGCCCGCAGAGCCGGGCCCGCCGCACCCCTGGCGGGAGGACTATGCGCAGCGGATGGAGCAGATCCAGGAGAACAAGAAGTCGCAGCGCCGCGCTGGAACCAAGCGGCGGTCCTCCTCGGGAGCCCAGCAGCCACGCCAGAAGCGGCCGCGCGCCTCGACAGGCGCAGCTGCAGGCGGCAAGCAGGAGCAGCAGGAGCAGCAGCAGCAGCAGGCGCCAGAGCAGCGGCAGCAGGAGCAGCAGTCTCAGGATGGCGCTGCAGACGGAGACGGTGGCTCCGGCAGCAGCAGCTCTGACGATAGCAGCAGCAGCTCCGAGGACAGCAGCAGCAGCTCCAACAGCGATAGCAGCTCCGATGACAGCGGCAGCAGCTCAGACGAGAGCGGCAGCAGCTCAGACGATAGCAGCAGCAGCTCAGGCTCAGATTCAGAGGAGGGTGAGTTTCGTTTGAGGTTGTGGGTGCTCATGTGGTTTGGCTTTCACAGCTGTGCACATCTGAGGAGATCGCAGCANTTCCACACCTCCTNCTGTTGCCACTTGAGCACCGACTGCTTTGCATCATGCCTGCAATCCTCAACTGCCTGCAGAGCCCGCCACGCCAGAGGGYGCGGCAGCTGCTGGCACCGTGCTGCACCCCCTGCCACAGACGCCTGCAGCAGCCGGCCCTGCCACAGGCGGGCAGAKGCGGMGGCAGCAGCAGGGGGTGCGCAAGCCGCGCCGCTCTGGCACGGCAGCAGCCGAGGCGGCAGCAGGCGGGCAGCAAAAGTTGCAGGGAAGCGCCGAGCGGCGGCGCTCTGGGCCACCCGCAAGCGCTCGCGCCAACCGCAGCCAGGAGCAGCAGCAGCAGCAGCAGCAGCAGCCGGCCGCCATGAGTGGCCGCCGCTCGTCGGCAGCGCCAGCGGGCCCTCCGCTCTCACAGCCCACTGCTGCGCCTGACCGCCCGCCTGACCGCAGCACGCGGGCAAGCAGCACCCGCAGCGGCAGCAAGAAGCAGGCGCAGGCTGGCGGCACACGTCTGGGGCCCTCAGCGGCAGCGGCAGCAGCTGCTGGGTCAGCGGCAGCAGTAGCGCAGCCCTCCCGCAAGCGGCCGCGCGATGCCGACGCAGAGGATGTGCCGGGTGAGGCAGCGGGGGTGCCCGAAAGCTTTTGGCTGTGCTGCTTTTGGCTGCCCTTGGACCTGCTTGCTTGGGGCAGCGGGCAGAATGGCTGGCAAGCCAAAATGGCGAGATGCAGCTCCCCACCCTGCAGACCCACCCMCCCMCCCTGCCACTGTTGCTGCTGCAGACACGCCAGCTGAGGGCAACGCCAGCGCTGCCACAGCTGCCGCCGCAGCCGCTGTCACTGGAATTCGGCCTGCACCGCCGCCTGCAGCAGTTCAGCCCCGCCGCAGCACGCGGCAGCGGCCCGCTGCCCAGCCTGCCTCTGCTGTGGCAGTCACCGCGGCCGATGCGCAGCGCGCTGAGGTGCGCGCCGCAGCAGCAGCCGTGGCTGGCATGTGCAGCGGGGAGGAGGCAGACAGCGCTGTGCTGCAGGCTATCAAGGCCGCCATACGAGTCGACCGGCGGGCCAACAGCAAGAAACCAGAGCAGCGGCTGGCAGCGCGGCTGGATGCAGTCAGAGCAGGGGTGCGGGCCGGCGCCACTGGCAACAATGCCAGCATCATCCAGAAGGCTGTCAGCGGCGCCAAGGCGGTCAAGGCGAATCAGATGTACCCCTGGCTGACGCCCAGCATCATTGAAGAGCTGCACGATGCATACTGGGCCGCTGGCTCCACTGCCACCACTGGCAAGGAGTTTGCCACGCAGCTGCGCAGGGATGGCCAGCTGACGCAGCTGATGCAGCGCCTGGAGCAGCGCGAGGCGGCGCAGGCAGCGGAGATCGCTGCCGCGCTGGGCCTGCCGCAGCAGCTGGCGCTCTTCTTCTGCGAGGAGGAGCTGCTGCCTAAAACCAGCCGCGGCGACGAGGGGCGGCTGCGCGGGTGGCTCAACAACTTCCTAGAGAAGAAGGCAAGTTGGGCCAGCACAGAAAGCCTCGGCAGCATGGCGTTGGTGATTGTGAGTGTTCGACTGCTGCTGCTGACAATGTGCTGTGCTTGCAACCAATTACAGCTGTTGCATCTGAGTTGCACTGTGCCTGCCTTGCACTGTGCGATACACACATAGCTCAGGCCAGCTCATCACACTCCTGTTTTTTTGTGCACACTGTGTGTGCAGACGGGAGGCAAGCTGACCGCCGCTCTCGCCGCCCGGGCTGCTGCTGCACCTGCGCTGGCCGCATCGGACGACGAGGTGGCGGCGGCGGCGGCGCGCGCCTTTGCCGCTGACCAGCGGCATGACAGGAAAGCAGCAGCGGCAGCAGCAGCAGGGTGTGCAGCGCGCGCCGCCGGCGCCACCAAAAAGGAGGCAGAGGCAGCAGTGCGGGCGGTGGAGGCGGGCCAGATGTCGCAGTGGTTGCTGCGAGGCGCGGCGGCAGAGGTGCAGCAGGCTTTTGTGGACTCGACAGCCAAGACACCTTACCTCTTTGCGACAGCCATGGAGGTGGGCAACGGCCCCGAGCGGCAGCTGCTGCAGCGCCTGGAGCAGCGCGAGGCGCGGCTGGCGGCGGCGCTGCAGACAGCCCTGGGCCTGTCGAAGCCGCTCGCCCCCTTTTTCTGCAAGCGCGAGCTTGCGTCTGGTCACCCGCATGGACGGCTGCGGGCGTGGTGCAACAGCTTCTACAGGTGGGACTAAAGAAGAAGCTGTCTGGANTTTCCAACATGTTACGCTTTGTGACAGGTCGCAGCCTAAGTGGACCGCAGCTTGATTGAATTGATTGATTGATTATTGACAGAAAACAATGCCCCAGCGGTGTTCGCTAAATCACAAACACCCATTGGCCATTCATGCTTGCGTGCAGGGCCCAGCTGCGCAAGGCTGGTGCCGCTTCCGGCGCCGAGGAGGAGACGGAGGACGAGGCGGATACCGAGGGCGAGGAGTAGGCAACCCCCCACCAGTCTGTCCGCGCACGTGTGCTCTGCGCATGCAGCTTGGTCAGCCGGCTGGCTGCAGTCAGACAGCCAGCTGGAGCCGGACAGCACAGCGGCTGCGGTTGCTGGCAACCGGCTGCCTTGTCACACTGCTATAGTACACTGTTTGTTGCACTCATTGACCGCACGTCAGCTTGCAAATCAGATGGAGAGGCATGCAACAGGGCAGCTATGGATGGGGTGCCGGCGACACGGCGCAAGGCAGCGGCCGCAGGGTGCTCGATCGCCATTCCTGCCGTCTCGTCGCAGGCCTGCCATTTCACATCCAGAAATACAGAGGTCATGCTTAAAGCGGGCGGCGAGTGCAACGCGGCTTCCCTCAGCCGTCGAGAAACCGAGAGGGCAGGTCGCGCGCCGCAGTGCGCTCGCGTCGCCCCCAAAAAGTGCACAGTAGATAAATATGGCTCGAGGAAGGCGGCGGTGCGGCATGGGGCCCCTCGGGTGAAGTATGGAAGCCTGCCGCCGCCGCCTGCCACCAGCCTGGCGCCGCTCTGCCAGGGCACCTCATTCAGGGACTTGCACAGCAACCAGGCTTGCTGCTGTGATGTTCTTCGCACTGCAGGCAGGACTCGTGTGCATTGGTTGGCTTGGCAGCTCTGCTGGAGAGCAGTAGGGCTTCATGCTTGATCGGCGGCGGCGGCGGCACTTCCGAACGCCGCCGCCAGCTGTCACAAGGGGGTGCAGCATCCATTGAGGAATGCAGGAACAACGCAACGCTTTGCCTCAAGCTTGCGCGGACGGATCTAAAGATGGTGCAAAAGATGGCCATGTGCAACTCGCTTGCGCAGGTGTGGCTGCGGTGCCCAGTGCTATGCTGCTCCTGGTGGCACCCTCGTGAGCTGTGCCGCGTGTGTTTGGGCAAGGCAGCAGGCTGCACTGCGGTGGTGCAGGCGTGCATGGCATGAAAGACAGTGAGACTCATTCGAAGGCTTTCTAACGTCCCTGCTGCGCAGGCGCTCGCGCGCGTCAAGGCGGGCTGCTCGTTCGACGAGTTTGTGGCTGCAGCAAAGACGCTGCTGACGTTTGTGGGGTAAGGCTCGTCCCCATACCGTTTTTTAACACGTGCCTGCCGGCCGTGCGTGAGGACCAGTGTTTTTGCAGCACCCTTGCCGGCAGTCGGAACAGCGCCTTCGTGGAGCACATGCCCCAGCTGGATAACTTGCTTTGCACTCTTCCTTGCAGCAATGTGATTGACAAGCCCGGGGAGGAGCGGTACCGCCGAGTCAAGGCAAGCCTGGGTGGAAAGGACGGTTGCTGGGCTCGCCTGTTGCCTGCTTCAAGTGCCGGCAGTCGGCTCAACTCCCGGGGCGCTGGCCTACTTGCTTGCTTGCTTGCGCAAAAAGCAGCAGAGCCTAAGTGCTTCAGGCTGCGAGCAGCATGCCCCCCTCCAGCCGCTTGGGAACCAACCTTGCCCTGGCTGCGTGCTGCTTGCCCTGGCAGGTGTCCAACGCAGCCTACCAGTCCAAGCTGGGCTGCCGACCTGGCGGCAAGGAAGCCATGGCCGCCATCGGCTTCAAGTGAGCGCCAGCTGCTGTCTCTTCCTTCACATGGCGATTGCCTCTCGTTGTGCGTTCAAGTTGCCGGCCATGGCGGGCCAGCATTATCACTCAAACATGTCGGCACTCCACCGCACCCGGGCCGCCATTTCTGCAAGCAATCCTTGCATGCTGCCGCCGCAAGCACCTTCCCTGCACGCAACAGTTGCTTGATTCTTCACTGCACCTGACCGCAGGGAGATGCTGGAGGCGGGGGAAGCAGTTCTGGTCATGAGCGACGTCCCACCAGAGCTTGACCGAGTGCGACAGCTGCTGCAGTCGGCGCTGCAGCAAGCAGAGGCGGCGGCTTCAGGAGCGGCTGCAGCGGAGCGCSGCGCCGCCGCCGCCGCTGCGCCTTCAGCTGCCGCTTCGAGGGCGGTGCCGGCAGCTGTGCCTCCTGCGGCCCCAGCGGCGGGCCCCAGCGGCGGTGGTGCGGCGC
>JADXDR010000103.1:77505-97558 GCA_025026875.1 Chlorella ohadii
GCCGTCTGAGCCGTGGGCTGGCGGCCGAGAGCTGCAGGGGCGCCAGGGCGCGGCGCACGCCGCTGCTCAGCCACCCCGCCGCGGCGGGGCGCTGCGCCAGGCGGTGCGCGGCCACTGCTGCTGCCGGCATGTGCTGCGGGACGGTTGGCGGCTGGCGAGGGGGCCTGGTGGGAGTGCGAGCAGAAAAAGTTGACTCCCGAGGGCTGGGGAGGGCTACACGGGAACCCGAACGCTGGCCTGATCACTGAAACAGCGGGCGTGGGCCGCTGGGCTGGGTCACCACAGTGGCAGCGCATGGGCAGCTGCCAGACGCAACCAAATCGCACCCACCTGCGGGGTGCGTCGCTCGCTGAACAGGCTGGGCAACCCAAGGAGCGCCTGATCAGGTGGCAGCCGTGCGGGCGGAGGCACTGGCGAGGTGCCGCCGGGGTTGGCGCCTGCGCCTTGCCCTAGCATCATAGCAAGCACCAACGGGCCACGTCGTGATCTGCTGCTCTCACTGCCTTGATGAACAGCGGCCACATGGCTCACATGCGTACTCATGTATGAAACGGGTAGCTCTGCAACAAGGAAAGCAGGGTGGCTGACGAAATGAGATAGAGTGGGCCAGAAGTCAATGAGATCCATTACGATACAAAGACTGGTAGTGTGTTTAGCGTCGGCAAGGCTCGACAAGGCTCCTGCTCATGCAGCCGCTGGCAGTGCCGCACCCGCCGCTGCCGCTGCCGCACCCGCCGCTGCCGCCTGGTGCTCAGCAGCAGCCAGGCGGGCCTGCAGCTGTGCAACATGTGCCTCGAGCTGCGCCACCTGCGCCTGCAGCCGCCCCACCTCTGCCTGTAGCGCCGCCTCTGCTGCACCGCTGCTGCTTTCTATCAACGCCGCTGCATCGGCACTGCCGTTCTCTTTGGCAGCAGCAGCAGGTGGCTCCCCATTTGCTTGCTTGGCAGGCTGCTGCTGCTCGCACGGCAGGCCATGGCTGGCATGGTGGTGGCCGCGTGCCGAAGCAACCCCGCTGGAGCGCCGGTGGCTGTGTGCCGCCAGCGCGTCTGCAGGGCAGCCAGTGAGAGAACGCATCGTGAATCAGGCTTCGTTTCCTTCGAGCAGGCAGTTTGCGATGCACCCACGCCGAGTTTAGTGCACAGGGGACGGGGGCGGGGCATCCTTGCCGCGCATTGTACAGCCGCTTCCAACACAGCAGCCGTTCCAGGGCAGCTGCCCGGGCAACATGACACACACGTACACAGCTCCAGGCACTTGGGTGCTCACAGGCGGGGATGGTGGCGGCGCTGGACCACAGCAGGATGATGCCGGCAATCACCAGGCCGCTCCACCAAGGCAGGCTCCTGCGGGCAGCTCGGTTCGGTGGCAGAAGTGGAGTGTGTCAGGGAGGGCGCAGGCCAGGGAAGATGCACTGAGCTGACCAACCCGACAACGACACGTTACATCAAGCAGCCCGCATGCGGCCAACGTGTCACCAGCACAGCTCCTGAACCCGAGCGAGCATGCCCATAGCCAAACATCAGGCCATGTTTGAAATCTCTCATGACATTCGGCCCTCAGGGGCTGGCTGTTAGACTGGACTAGACTAGACTAGAGCATGTGGCACTCACCAGATGGACCAGAGGCCCCAAGCGGATGTGAAGAAGCAGCTACGCGTCCCAAACTGCAGTCCGGCAGGAAGATTCAAAGCCGGGTGAGCTGGTGGCTGGGTTTCCAGCCAAGTGTTCGGGTCCGAGGAATGCCGCAATCTGGAAATACAGTTGCTGTCCCAACCACTAAACCACCCCAGCTGCTCAGCAAACCAGCTGCAGCGGCGCACCTGCCACGCAAAGAAGGCGGTTGAAGAGAAGACAAAGGAGCATAGGAAGGTGAGCAGGCGCAGCGGGATCGCCAGCATGAAGTGCGGGTTGCGCCACCACTGCAGAAGGAGGTTGGGGAAGGGAAGGGGGACAGCGGCAGGTGGCCTGATTGGAATGGTCGGCATCCGAACAGAGGCAGGCAGATTATGAGCTGGCGAACGAGCGTGTGCTGGAGAAACAATGCAGCTGTGGCGCCCCGTTGCACGACCACACCCCTGCCGCACCTGCCCCCACCGGCGCGAGCGGTTGGGCCGTGCGCCACGGCACTGGTGGCGCAGCAGGGCCACCAGTGCCACGTTTGTGCCCAGCATGAGGGAGCAGGCCAGGAAGACGAGCGTCACCCCGCCGATGTTGCCTGGTGAAAGGGGCACATTGTGTGAGCATTGAGTGATGCATTGAGTGACAGGTCAACACAGAGACATCAGCAGGAGCAAGCAGGACGCTTCCGCTGCCCGGCCGCCCCGGCGGCAGCAAAGCACAGCGTTGCACTCGGCCTCCCAGCTGCTATGCACAGCGCCTGCTTGCCTGTTACGCCCATCAGCAACACGACCACCACCAGGCAGATGCCCATCTCCACGCTCAGGCCAACTGCGGTCAGAGAGGAGCAGTTTCGTGCACGTTTGGCGCAGTGACAGTCATGTCTGCAGCGCCCCCGGCCAAGCCAAGCCGGCTGCCCCAGCCAGAAGCAAAAACAAGCAGAACGCTGGACGCCAAACGCTCGCTCCGGCGCAGAAGAGGAGCACAACAGCGTGCAGCTTAGAAGCACGCTCTCACCAAAGGTGGACAGATCTCCCTCCAAGCAGTCCAGCACGTGGCCCACAAAGTTTGGCGGCTCTTTGCCCTCCCCGCTGCTGCTGGCTCTGCCGCTGCTGCCGCCGCCGCCACCGCTGCTGAAGCTGGTCAGACTGTCCAGGCGGCGAATGGTTTGGGCGCCGCCAGCCAGCCATGCCTTGCGCATCAGGACAAAGTTGCCCCTCGTGACTGCGGTACAGCGGGGGCGGTGGCAGGCAGGGGATGCGAGTGAGATGTGGTGCTGCGGAGCAGCGACATTCTGAGCCGTGTGGCTGAAGCAGGGTCCGTGCACAGGAGCAAGCTGTGCATGGCATGAGCGGCGGCTGTGCCGAGGAGTGGGAAGCTGGAACACGCTTGCAAGGTGAGCGAGCCCACGCGCCGCGCAGCGCTGTGCAGCAAGGGCAGCACCCACACGCAAGAGTGAGCTGCGCAGTGCTCGACAGCAATTGCTGTGCATCACATCTCGCACAGAAACGCACCCAGGTTTGGCCAGAGCGCCTGCACCAGGCAGATGCCAAGCTCCATGAGCCAGCCAGTGACGCCCCACTCGTGAATGTCTGCTGGCTTGAACTTCCACACAAAGCGCGCCCGGGACTTCAGCCGCTGCAGGCTGCGCGGCCGCAGCTTGCTAGGCTCAGCGGCCCCCGTTGGGCTGTCGCTGCCTGCCGCGGCAGAGGGCGCCCCTGCAGGTGTGCTGGCTGCCGTGCCCTCCTCCGCCTGGCCTGCGGCAGCTGCGGCAGAGGCTGCGGCTTCCAGCGCGTCGCCTGCGGGCGCGCCATTGGCTGAGGCGGGGGCTGGCTCATCAACTTTGCCGCTGCCCTCCTTCAGCCCAGAAGGCTCTGCCTCCCCATGTCCTGCTGCCAACACTTTTGAGGCTGCCAGGGCAGCCCTGCTGCGCGGCATCGCTGCCTGGCGAGCCAGGCGCTCCCAGCGGCGCCATAGCCAGATGCGGCCAGCAGCTACCAGGAACTGAAACACTGCAAGGACGAGGGAGATGACAGGTAGGTGTGGTAAGGGTGAGAGCAGTGCCTGTTGCGCGGGCCTACAGGGGCACGGGCTGCATAAACGAGCCATGGTAGCGAGCAAGCGGGCAATATGGCGGGTGGCGCACCGCAAGCAACAACGTGCGTGATGGCAAGTAGGAACAGCCTGCAGTGACAAGTGCGGAGCTTAGGCGTGGGTACGGGGCTTAGGTCAACAGCGGCACATGCCTGACTGGCCAAGCCCACACACAGCTGGCGACTAGCGAGCGGCTCAGCTCTGAAGAGTGCACAGACTGCAGTAGGCCCACAACAAGACGCACAGCCAGCAGCCAATGCAAGGCAAGGCCACCGCGACTGCTCCTGCTGCGCACCAGATGTGCACTTGGTGCAGCGCATTGGCGCTGATGGCGGGCACCTGCGGGGAAAAGGGATAACAGTAGCGGCTGAGCAGGATGTTGTGCCTGTGCCATGGGCGCCCAGCACAACAACAAAGCTGCAGTGGCAGGGGAAAGGGGGTGCGCTACCGCTCACCTTGCCGTCGGGGCAGCCTGACGACAAAAATGGGCCGGTGCACTTGAAGAGCTTGGCGCGCGGCAGCACGTGAACCTATGAGCGAGGGCAGAATGGCAGGCAGGTACGCTAGTGATTCACGAGTCGTGAAACAAGCCAATGCAGCAGATGGTTTAACTGCGCCGATGGATACGCATGCCCATGTGATGCGGAATGGCCCATCAGTTGCTGCAGCTGTGTCCGCAGGACTTGAGCCACGCCGACGCCTGCCACAAGCCAAGCAGCGGCTGCTCTGCAAAACTGCGGTGCACCTGTGTTGGGTTGTCTGGATCCGAACGTGTTGCTGCCAGGACATTTAGCGGGTCCGTCACACGATCGCCCATGTCACCCCCTGCCAACAGCCGCCGCCCCTGGTACTGAGGCCCCAGCGGCTGAGGCCCCAAAACCGCCGCTGCCGGCTGCTGCAGCACCGGCTGCCGTCGGCCCCCTGCCGCCGCCTGGGGTGCGCTGCGCAGCTGCCGCTGCTCCCTTTGGCCGCTGCCACTGCTGCTGCTACCGCTGCCGTGGGCCGTCAAGCGGCGGCGAAAACCGCTGGACTCCTCCCATGGCAGTATGATGCCCTCTGCTGGATCGATGCCGGCGGCTGCCAGCTCAGCTTCAAGGCCGTTGTCTTGCCGCACGCGCGCCACGTCATACTCGGCATCAACCAAGCCGCAGATTTCCGTCACAGAGATGTTGGAGAAGACTGCGGGGAGTGGGCGAGGAGCAGGAGCGGGGCGGGGGTCACTGCAAGTTGCAGGCAGGGTGGCGCCAGTCGCAGTCAGTGCTGGGCAGCAGCCTGAGCATCACCACAGCAGGACACCAGTGGAAGTGTCATATGGTGATGCTGCGCCTGCTGCGCCTGCCGGGTGTGCTGGGCATGTCGGGCGTGCTGGGCCTGCTGTGCCGACTCGCCTGACAGCGTGGCCAGCGTGTTGACCGAGGACTCGATGAAGAAGGTGACCTCGTTTGTATCAAACACCTGCAGACATGGGAGGCCAGGGAGTTGAAGCATGGGGGGCCAGGGAGTGCCAGCATGTGCAGCGTTCTGGAGCTGGGCGCAGCAGTGCCTGGCGATCCGGGTACTCTGCCCACTTGTGCTGGGCACAGGCTGTGGATCTGAGAGCAGGTCGGCTTGCGGGGGCTAGTTTGCTGGAGCGGGGGCCAAACGCACCAGGCAGTCGTCGCTGAGCTGGTCAAACTTGGTGTCGTTTGGTGAGTTGTAGAATGCTGGGCGGGCAGGAGGAGGTAGGAACTGATGTCGGCGAGGCTGTCCAGTTTGAAGGCCACAACACACCAAGCGTGCAGCGTTGTGGGCAGCGATGTTTGCCTGCGCCCCGCGCACCTGGTGTACCCGTGATGTTGCACTCGCAAAACGGCGTGCGATCGGTGACGTTCCAGGTGCAGTCGTGCTGGATCTGCGGCGGAACGGAGTGTCAGGAAGAGGCGGGGGCAGGTGYTTGTGTGAAGGCCKCCCAGGGAGGCCTTGTGAGCCAGGCCTGCCATAAAAGCCAGGCCCTGTCGCCGCAGCACCCAACCGTGCATTGCGGCCTGCCCAACCAGTGCATTGCTGCCCACCCAACCAGTGCATTGTGGCCCACCCAACCAGTGCATTGCGGCCTCTTGAGTGGCGCTCCTCACCAGGACGCAGTAGCTCAGGCCGCCGGTGCTGGCCAGGCAGCAGGGGCAGCCCTGGATGCTGGACTCCATCGTCCACTTGTCCATCGACGTGTCATAGTCGACTGGTGGGTGCGGCAGGGTGGGATGCAGGAACAGCTGAGCACAGCCACGTTAGGAGGGTAACGAGTACCAGCAGCAGCTGAGCACAGCCACACGTCAACCACATGTTGGGAGGGAGACGAGTACCAGCAGCACAACCCCACAACCATCACACATTTGTAGGACAGCGGCAGCAGGCCACAGCGCAGGCGATCTCAATAACAAGCCACTCAGCATGTATCGCTGCCCAACACGGTCGCAGGATGGCCAGCAGGGTGGCTCACCACACATGTGGGACAGCGGGGAGGAGAAGGCGGTGAGGATGAGGGACACAAAGCCCAGCAGGGTCAGCTCCATCACCAGCTTGTCCAGCGCCTCGGCTGTGTCAGTTGGAAATTGTTGGGATGCGTGAAAGTCGATACCAGTGATTGACGGCATAGCCGTGAAGTCGACCGCCTCGCTTTTGCTGAAACGGCCACGGATAGCTAGTTTGCCATTGACATCCACAACTGCTCCAGCTTGGCGCTTCAGCGCACCACCCGCCGAAAGCATCTTACCCATGCCGAGCCGGCCGCGCCGCACCAGCATCTTGTGCGCAAAGTGGTGCGTGATCTCAAATGCTCCCGAAATGGCCTGCGCTTGCCAGTCATAAAAGAGCAGCGCTTGAGCGGGGACACGGCGGCTGAGCGGTACGAGCAGGCCCGATGCGAAGGGTCACCACATCGCCACTGCCACCTACCAGGAACATCATGAACACGATCGAGAGCACATAGGTGGGCGTCTCCAGCAGGCTGTCGGTCAGCCCGGACTCCCCGCCCCCCGCCTGCATTGTAGGGACGGACGGCAGCAGCCGTCAGAAGGCACTGCCGCCGCCGGCGGGCGCCGAGGGCAAGAGACACTTTGCAGGGCGGACGGGAGCGCACCATTGCGCTTGATTAAATCTGACGATGCTGCCTGCGGGCGTTGGACTGCAGCAGGAGCCCTCAAGCGTGGCGCGGCATGTGGTGGCCCCACGCGGAGCTGTAGCCGAGCGCAGCGCCCACCAGACGCCTCGGATGCTCCCCAGAAGATCGTTGCACAGGCGCACTGCGCATGGGAGCCCTCTCTCTGGCCAGGCCGGGAGATGCACAGAAATGCGCAGCACTGTCGAGCTGTTTGAGGGGCCTGCGGGCACCGATCGCCGGCGTCTGCATTGCTTCATCGCTCTAGCGATTGCTGGGAGCCTGCCGGCACGCCAGCTTAAACTCTGCTGTTCCAATTTCTTGCAGCCACGCTTGCGTCGCCTGGTGCTGCGTGAAACAATACCGGCTGTCTCGGCACAATCAATGGCAGGTGCGCCCAACCACCCCCTTTCGAACGACAGCCGGCCGCCGCGGCTTCCGCCGCCGCTGCCGCTGCCTGCCGCTGCTGTTCTCAAACCTGCAGCCCCACACCCCCGCACCCCTGCAGGCTGAGCCGCAGCCATCCCTAGCTAGTAGCACCGATGGGCAACGCGGGCAGCGCGCACGCGCAGGCCAGCCTGCAGGTTGTGGCCCAGCTGAGCGGCGGCGCGCCGCTGCCGCTGGCCGCCCCCGAGTGGCAGCAGCTGCTGGGCTACTCCACACCACTCAGCCGGTTCGACCCCGATGAGGTGGAGCGAGAGATCCGGCCGCACTGCGCCGAGCTGGGTGCGTGGCGGCGTGTGCAGTTAGAAGAAACCTGGATGCAGCACGCAGAGTTGAGCAGCCTGGGCCTTGCGTAAAGCTGTGAGCAACTTGGCAGGCAGCCTCCCCTGTGTCCCTGGCCCAGCCCTGCTGCTCTCCTTTGCTAGTTAACTCACCCCTCAGTGCTCCCATTTGCATCCACAGTGTACAACAATGCCACCACGCTCAACCTGCAGCGGCTCATTTCCCTGGTGTCGCAGCAGCTGCGGCGGGCGCGAAAGCGGGTGCGCTCCGCACGCCGGTCTGCTGGGTGCTGCAGCAGCTGCACGCATGCACACTGGAACTGCATTATTTTTCGACATGTCTGCTGAAACGCTGGCTCTCCCAGCCAATGCGCAATGCCCCGCTTTGCTGGAGCCTGCCCCATCTGCATTGCACGCCTGCCCCAACCGCAGGGCACCGTGCCCTCGGCTGCCGCGTCCAATGCGGTGTACTGCCTGCGGACCATCCTGAAGGACCTGATGGAGCAGCTGAACGGCAGCCAGCTGCTGAGCTTCATTGAGCTGCCACCGGATGCCCTGGCAGCAGGCGCAGCAGGCATAGCAGGCACAGCGGTCGATGCAGGTTCGCCGCCATCCAGCCCCAGCGCAGCTCAGCAGCCTCAGCAGGCGGCAGCAGCAGCATCTGGTGGGGCTGACGTGGCGTCCCTGGGCAGCGGCGCGAGCAGCCCCACGGCAGCAGACGGCAGCAGGCAGCACGAGTTTGCGCACTTGCACAACGCCTCCCTCGTGCAGGTGGGCATGATGCAGGGTGGGATATTGCAAGCTGCAAGCTGCTGTTGTCTTGAACAGGCCACTGCGCAGGGATCGTTGGCTCCTCCTGTGGCGGTTTATGTCGCTTGATGGCTGCACTCCCTGGCCAGATGGCGTGCCTGCCTGGCTGCGCTTGCCCTGTGTGCCGCCTCTCAAGCTGTGCACTCACCGCCACATGTGTATGCCATTGCCTGCAGACGCTGGTTCGTGAGGCGCTACAGACGCTGGCCTGCAACCAGCTGCTGTGAGTCACGCTTGCTTGCGGGTTGCTTGCTTCATGCCGCACATATCTGTGCTGCGGCGCATGCAGCTGCCAGGCATGCACATGCGGCCAGCAAGCGATCGTGTCCCTGCCCCCTCAACCTCCATAACCTCCTCACCCAGCAGCCCTCCTGCCCCGCCTCCCACACATGCTGCAGCGCCGCCGGCGGCCACGGCTACACACTGCTACTAGAGTGCGCCCAGCTGCTGCTTGGGCTGGGCAGCTCCGCGCTGTACAGCCCCTCGGCGCGCGGCCAGCTGGGGCAGCACCCGTTTCTGGACGCCATGATGCAGCAGCGGGACCTGGCCAACCCCAGTGAGCGTGGATTTGGGGGCGCGTATGCGGTGTCTGCGGTGTCGGAAGCAGGCTGTTGGGCGGGATTCAAACCATCAAATGGGCTTGCCATTCAAAGCATGACCGCAACTGCCGCAGCTGTCCACTTTTGCCCACCACTTCTGCTCCCCCCGCACTGCAGCCGTGGAGGCCCTGCTGCGCTACTTCATTGCTGCCCCCGCGGTACCGCTCAGCGAGAAGATTGTGCGGTACATGCCAACAGACACGCGCTCGGTCCTGAAGATCGTGCGCACTGCGGCAGGTGAGCCGGCTTGGGGGCTTCTCTCATACTGAATGGGGATTTGTGGGTAGCACGGCCAGGGGCAGGCACATGCCAGTCGGCAGGGACACCTGCCAGAGGACAGCTGCGCCCTGCTCAACCCTGCCTGGACCCCTGTGCTTTGGCTGCGCCCTACCAGTTCTGAGCCCTCCATTTCGCCTCCCACCGCCCCTGCCCTGCAGCCTCGGTGCTGTGGCTGCCCTACCAGGCATACACGCTGCTGCTGCGCCCGGCGCGGCCGACGCCGCCCGCTGGCGAAGGCAGCGCCGGCGGCGCCGCCGGTGGCGGCGCGGCGGCGCCCTCTGGCAGCCCCTTGGGTGACAGCGCCCTGCTGCTGCTCCTCGTGCTGCTGTTCCACGCGCCGCCGCAGGTGATTGCTCTTTATGCTGGGTGTCGGTGTTGCAGCTGGGGCGTGGCTGCTGCTGATCAGTAGATGCGCCTTGGGAGCACTTGGGACCACGCATGTGGGCGGCTGTGCGCCCAGCCATGCCTCCTGTTGCAACACAGCGGGTGCGCTGCCCATGCCTCAGTGCTGAGCCGGCCTGTGCTCCGCTGCGACCCTGTCTGCACAGGATGCGCCATTCGGCAACCCATACCGCCAGTCGCTGCAGCGGCTGCAGGACGCCGATGATCTGGGTGCGCACTGCTGCGCACGAAATGGTATTGCTTCTGGCTGTGGCTGTGTTGGCTGGAAGTCTTCTTGCGCAGCGCTGTGCGGTGCCCGATGCCCACGTGTGCGAATGCCGAATCTGACGTGAAATCTGATCCACGACTCTTGTTGTACACACACGTGGCACACTGCCAGGGGCCTGACTGTCTCATGCACTGGTCTTGTGCTTGCTGCAGGGACGGATGATGCGGCAGAGGGAGGCCACGCGGCCATGTCGGGGGACGCGGCAATCAGCTATGCAGGCAAGCCGGCCTGCGCCATGTTTTGCTTGCATCCTGCTGCATAACCGCAAGATGTGCAGTGGGCTGTCAACCAGGCTGTGTGCCAAAGGCGCTGCAAAGCCAACCCAAGACATCCTCTCATTCTCTTATATTCTTTCCTACAATCCCATCACCCATCTTTTCCTTTCTGTGCAGCCCTGTTTGACGCCCTGGGTGCCGGCCTGACCAGCGAGCGAGCGGTGCTGCTGCTCTACGCCCTGCTGCATGGCTGCGCGCGCTTCCACGAGTACTGCCNTGCCTGGMGGGGGGGGGGGGGGGGATTGAGGCTCGCTGGTTGGGCCAAAGTGCATGTGAGATGTCCATGCTGTGGCAGTATCACTGCTTCCCAACTGCCCGCTCCCCTGTCGTGTCTTGTCCCACCCTGAATTACCAGCCTCTGCAGGTGTGCTCCGACCTGGACACGCTGCTGTTGCCCGCCTGTCCGCCTTCCTATCACCGCATGCACACCCGTCTTCCCAGCTGCCCTGGCTCCTCACCTGCAGGTTCGTTCAGACCTGGACACGCTGCTGCTGCCGCTGCTNGGAGCTGCTGTACTCGGCGNCACGAGCGCNACCTCCAACCAGGTCTNGTTTTGTTTGTGCAGTTCTGCCAGTAGCGGNCAGTTCGGCAGAANTGTTTGCTTGCCCGCCTGTTTTGCACATGTCATGTTGCTCGCCATGCTGCGCATGCATGGGACCATGCAATTCCGTGCCACCGACTCCATGTTTATCCCCTGCAATTCCTCCCTCCACCCCTGCAGATGTACATCCCGCTCATCATCCTGCTCATGCATGGGGCCATGACAACTGACTTTTCACCAACTTTATGGATATCCCCTGTGATTCTTCCCCTGCAGATGTACATGCTGCTCATCATCCTACTCATGCTCAGCCAGGACACCGCCTTTGCGCAGAACGTGCACAAAATCGTGCTGCAGGTGTGTGGGCAGCTGCTGCGGGTGGCAGCTGGCCTCGCCGCCAGCTTCGCAGTTGGGCGTGCGGTCTGCCATTTGGCGTGCTTGGTGTGGAGGCGGATACCGGCATTGTGGCTGTCAACTGCTGCTGCCAGCACCACAGCCAGCGGCTAGATGTTTGCACCTCCCCTCCTGTCCTTTGCAGTCGGTGCCATTCTATCGGGAGCGCTCCACGCGCACCACGCTGGGCAGCCTGCTGGTGGTGCTCCTGCTGCGGTGCGCTGGCTGCGGGCAGGGACATGGAGGAGGTTGCCCTTGCATTGACCACTGGCGNTGCACCGCCAGCTCTGCCTGGAGGGATGCACTTAACGAGTGCAGCTTGCAGCCGAGCCAATATGAACTGAACCTGTGTGCGCAATGTTCACTGGCCCTGTTTTGCCAATCCACTCGCAGGACCGCCCATTACAATCTGGCAAAGCTGCGCGACGTCTACTTGCACACCAACACGCTGGCAGCGCTGGCCAACCTGGCCCCGCACATGTCAGGTGAGGCGCTGCCTGGCCACAGCCATGCCACAGCACGCCCTGCAGTTCGGCAGCATGTTTGAGAAGGCAGTGCAGTGGCGGCTTGCTTGCCGCTCACGCCGCCTCCTTCACCCTTCCTCTGCACCCTCCCTCCTGCTCCCCTACCGCAGGGCTGTCCACCCACGCAGCCCAGCGCCTGGTGTCCCTGTTCCACCTGCTGGCCCGCCGCTACAGCCGCCTGCAGGCGCGTTTGTCTGTTGCATTCGCACTGTGTGGTTGGGCACTTTTAGCAGTGACCCCTGCGCGTGGACATTTGTTCGTCCACGCACAACTGAACAGGTGCACCTCAGCAAGGCTGGCACCACACACCAAGCAGTACACTTGCCCTCCTCCTGGCCGCAGGCAGAGGCGGAGGGTGGTGTGCCGCTGCTGCCTCCCACGCCGACATATGCCGCGGGAGCAAGCCTGGAGTCTCCTCTCACTCCTTGGACCCCAGCCGTGCCGGCAGGTAGCACAGCACCCACTGACCACCACCACCACCACCACCAGCAGCAGCAGGGCCTGGCGACTGGGCAGCAGGCCGCAGCCGCGCAGTACGCAGCGCAGCAGCAGCAGCTGGGGGCCCAAGCGGCAGGGGCGGCGGCAGTGCAGCAGGGAGGCGTGCAGCAGCAACAGCAGCAGCAGCAGGCGGGGCCGACTGCCGAGCAGCGGGAGCTGGAGCTGCAGTTGTATGCCGACTTCCTGCGCATTGTGCTGGAGGTGCGCTTGCATTGAGGACAGCTGCCTTTGGCTCCGATCCAAAGCCAAACGAGGGTGGTTCGGTGAGGGCGGGCTTCTGGCTGCTGCGTGCAAACTTCCATTGCAGCGTACTGCAGGCATCAAGCTTGCAATTCCGCTTGCTCGAGACCGACAGCTTCTGACCATGCCCCTCCCTGCCTTCCATCCTGCCCCAGATCATCAACGCCATTCTAACCAGCGCGCTGCCACAAAATCCGGAGCTGGTCTACACGCTGCTGCACCGCCAGGTGAGTCTAGTCTAGTCTGCTCTGGTTATATTACTTTTCGCCAGCCCCTTAGGGTCCCGCCGGGGCGGTCAGCTTTTACCACCAGGTGAGCTCCAAAGGGCCGGCTGCCAGAGTGGTATGAATGGCCGGCCAGAGTGGTATGAACGGCGTGTGGACTGTCGGCAGCGGGAGCAAGGAAGGAGTGCAGGCGGGCTCGCACTGCTGGAGGAGGCTGCGCATCAGGATGCCAGGGGCGGCAGGCCCCTGCCAGCAATCAATTTCCTTTCCGGGCCACCCACACTCCATGCAATGATATAGCAGATCAATTCCCTTCCTTCTCTGTTGCCCTCCTGCCCCACACAGGACGTGTTTGCGCCCTTTGCGGGCCACCCGCGCTACAGCGAGCTGATGGAGAACATCCAGCGCGTGACCGACTTCTTCAACCGCAAGGTAGGAATTTATTGAAAGCTGTGCACAGTGCAGGGTAGGATGCGGCTGCAGGGGCTGGCGTACTGCCCGTGGGCCCGTTCCCCATACCGCTGCCCCAATAACATGCCAAGAAGGGAAGTCGGCTGCATGCTGGGGATTTGCGATGGAATTTACCACAGAAAAACCACCCGCGCACTGCCCCTGCAGGTGGAGGACAGCATGGCGGGCGGCACGCAGCAGCTCAGCGTGGACCGGTGAGCGGCTGAGGTGGCTTGCTGGGGGTTGCATCGCATGGCAGGGCCACATGCTGGGCGCTGCACACTGCAGCCGCGCGCTCGTTGCAAATCGGCAGCAGCCCTGAACTGTCTGTTGACCCCAACCTTGTCGCTCCATCTTGTGGAACTGCCACCATGTTGTATGTCTATTTTTCCACTGCAGGGTGCTGGATTTGATCAAGCAGCACAGCCGGGGCTGGCGGCGCGACCGCCTCAAGCCCTTCCCCGAGCTGCGCTTCACTTATGAAGAGGGTGAGACAGGGCCTGCGGAGTCTTGGGGCGCAAGCACGAGCTTGTTTTTTGTGCAGCTGGCGCGCTCTCCGTATGGCATAGCCAAACAGCCAAACTGGGTGTGCACGCGGCATGGGTCATGAATGACGGTGACCGGGAAGCACTCCACCGAACTCTGCCTGCCCCTCTGTGAGAGTGCTGTTTTGTCATGCTCCCATCCCCACTCCCACAGAGGCCAGCCCCGAGGAGTTCTTTGTGCCCTACGTGTGGAGCCTCGTGGTGGCGCAGGTGCTGGGGTGCTGCGCCTGCTGGGATGGCATGCTGAAGCGCCACCAGAAGCATGGTGCATGCCGCCTTACCACCCCACATGTCTGCCACTGCTGCTGCATCCATGCCCTTGCATTCCTGCGTGTGCTGGCGGCGCGCAGCCTGACCTGCGGCTACCGCCTCCGTCCCTGGCTCCCGCCCACCTGCAGGGCGGCATCCCCTTCACCCTGCCAGCCATCCAGCTGTTCACCCCAACCGGTGAGCTGCACTACACACGCATGTCCACAGGGCAGAGCACGTGGATTTAGTTCGATGCCTGCCCCTCGTTGGCAGGGTCAATCGGCACCAACAGCGCAGGGTGCTGTGTAGTGCTGGGCTGTGGCGACACACGCACGCGCCCCAGCAAGCCCTCAGTGTGCATCCATCTTGTTGGAACTCGCGTTCTTGTGCCCACCCTCGCGTTGTTGCGCCCAACCCTAATTGTGTCCCACTCTCTTCCTGCAGTGGTGCCGGAGCCAGGGCCGGAGGAGCTGCCCTCCCCCGGNCTCAAACCCGCCCCCCTCGGCGGGCGGGGACGNCACGGGCGGCGGGCGGCAGCAGCGAAGCAGAGGCGGAGCTGAACGCTGTGTAGGCATAGCGCCTGTTTCAAATGGCAGCGGCTACATTGAAGTATGTCCGGCAGCAGCGAGGCAGAGGCGGAGCTGAACGCGGTTTAGGATTGCAAGCCAACTGGGCATCTTCCATGGAAGGAGTGCAGCTGCAGCTGAAGCTCACCAGACACTGTGGTGAGCCGCGTAGGCGAATGAGCAGCCGAGTATAATGTATCATGCTTGAACGCACACTGATCCAAGATCCTCCCTTGCTTCGTTTATTGGCCGGGGTTTGCTTCCCGTAAACGCACCCATTGAGTTTTTCAGTCCCTTGTCTTGCTTTAATGACTTGCCACCGGTCAGTCTGCAAGCAAGCAAAGTGGTCAGCGCTGCCGCTGTTGGCCTGGGAAGTTTGAGAGGCAGCCGTCGCCCTCGTGGCGCTGATGAAGGGTGAAGCGGCGCCATGCGGCCATGAGTGAAGGCGTGTGCTGTATGCGTTGGCTCTGCTTGCTGTGCCTCTCACACGGTCCCTGGCACGTTCTAGCCTGCCGCGAGGCCTGGGCAGCGCCTGCAGTAAGTCGACCCTCCTGACCCCAAGCCGCCAGGGCGACACCGCCCTCAGCAGCCGCCATGTCGAGTGCAGGCAGCCTGCAGGCCCGTCAGGAGGCAGCCGAGGCGACCCAGGCTGGCTTCCCCAGCGCCGCAGCTACGGGCGGCGGCGGCGCCGCGGCTGCGAGCTCCGCGCCCGTGCCTGCTCAGCTGCCTGCACCCAGTAGTATCAACGACCTGCCAGATGGGCTGCTGGGACGCATCTTGGAGTTGGCGGTTGAAGCTGCCTTGGGGTGAGTCTTCACTGTGGCACTTTTTCCCAAGAGCATGAGGCTGCTTGTGCAAGTGGCGATGCAGCCGCGATTTGAAGCTGCGCTGCCGTTCGCGCACCCTGCTTTGGCCAGCGAAGCAACCCTGCTGTCTCTCTGCTCCCCGCTGCGCAGCGTTGCACCTGGCGTGCTGATGCTGGTGTGCAAGCAGTGGCAGCGCGCCTACCTGGCCTGCCCTGCGCTGCACTCCAAGCTAGTCCTCATCTTGACTGCTGTGGACAGCTCAGCCGAGACAATCGACAGCTGGCTGGTCAGCACTGGCCAGCATTTGCAGCGGTGGGGCGGCTCTGCTCCTCCCTGTCCATCTGCTCCACTTGGCAGGGCACCCCCACAGCGTGCCTGGCGCAGCTGCCTAGCGTGCTCAGCGGCGTGCAGCCCGCCCACCTGACCTCCCTCAGCTTCAGTTTGGCAGATAGCCTGCCTGACTGGGTACCCGGCTGGCTGGGCGGCATGAGCCGGCTGGCTGCGCTGGGGCTGCGCAGCAGTGGGATGCCGCAGGAGGTGGCGGCAGCCATTGGCGCCCTAACCCAGCTGCAGCGCCTGTGGGTCAGCACATTCACGACTGCCGCGCCGCCAGGCCTGCTCGACAGCCTGCTGTGCCTGAGGCAGCTGGTTGCGCTCGGGCTGATGGCGCCAAAGCTTCCCCCGCGGGTGCCTCTGGCGCAGCTGGACCGGCTTGAGATGCTGAGGATTAGCTGCCAGCCGGCTGCCAGGCGGCGCGCGCAGCCGCTCGTCGTGCCGCCACCTGCCGCCTTCCCGGCGCTCAAGCTGTTCCACATGCTCTCCCACCCCGCCCTGATGGAGGCGAGTGGGCTCTGCTCCTGGGTGCTGCATGCATGTACGGTGATGGCAAACACGCATGCGGCATCATATATGATACATGGGGGTTGTGGGAAACCTGCGGAAAGCCTTACTGATGTTCAATGAATGGCTGATGAATCCCTGTGCCGATCCGCACCACAGGTTGGTGGCGAGCTGCTGAGCCTCGCCAGGCTGACGGATGATGAAACCCTGGGGCACTCTGCCATCGCTGATATTCTGCAAGGCGTGGCGACAAGCGACCTCGCACCGCTGCAGATGAAGCTTGACGGGCTCCATGGCAGGCAGCCGCTCCAAGCAGTACTGTCGGCGATGACGCTGCCTGGTCAAACCCTGCCGCTCCAAGATCTGCACCTGTCCGAGTGCCAGCTGCCGCCAGCCGGGATGCATGGCTGCTCCTCGCTGGCTAGCCTGACCAAGCTCAGCCTGCAGGGGTGCAGCAGCCCGGCGGGCAGCTTTGACGCCACCCTGGCGGCTCTGCTGCCACAGATGCCTCAGCTGCAGAGGCTGCACGTGGAGCGATGCTTGCAACATGGAGACCCATTCCCCGACAGCTTGCGCATCCTGGCCGGCCCAACGTTAACGTTGCTCGACTTGAGCAGCAACAACCTGTCAGACCTGCCGCAAGGGCCCTGCTGGGAAGGTAAGCAGTTGCGCTATTCTGCAACGGGCGATCCTGAATGATTGGGGTTGGGCGCTTCTGTGCAACTGCAGGCATTGCCTCAGCTGCAATGCATGGCCGCCGACTGTTATTGCTATTTGCTCTTCCTTGCAGCTGCAGCCGATTTTGCCTTGCCCACGAAAGATTGCACTGCAGGCTGCCCCCTTCGTCCGGCCCACGGTGCCTTCCTGTTGTACTGCAGGGCTGCGAAGCCTGGACCTGGGATTCAACCGCTTTGATCGCCTGCCGCTGGCCCTGTCCACGGCAACGCAGCTGACACGCCTGAGCCTGCAAGGGGACCACAACTTTGTCGTCAACCTGGAGAGCGATGACGACCTACTGCTGGCACACCTGCACGCCCTCAGAGAGCTTGACTTGGTGTGTTTAGAGCAGCAGGCAGCCCAGACACCGCAGTCATACCCAGCTGTTGCTGCCCTGGCACGGCTGAGTGTTGGGGTGGCCTGGCTTACGGCAGTGCGCACACGCATTCACTGATCTGCGGAAATCTGTCTCTGGCTCTGTGGCCGAACTCTGATGCAGCGCTCCGCTTGGCCAAACCTGCGCAGTGCTATGTGGCAGGGCGGCGGCGGCGGCCTCCAGAAACTTGCTCGGCTGAGACCGGATCTCACCGTTCTTGGCGGCCGGGATTGGGATCATGAATGAGCAGAACACAGCCTTAAAGGCTGTGCATTGGGCACGGGCAAGTTGGTCCGCGGATTGTGCTCAAATACCCTGTTTGCTAATAGTGCTGCATCCAAGGCTTGTAGTCAAGAGGTCGACAGTGTGATTCGCATCGTCCGCCCTGCAGCGCAGAGCGGCCACCTGTCTACGTTCCTTCCTTTCTTCCTTGCATATCCACGCAGTTTGTGCATGCTCTTTGCTGCCTCTTATCATTATGTTTATGTCGTGAGCAAAGTAGAAGGCGTGCAGATGGCGCAGAGAGCCACGGCAGAAGAACGGAAGGCGAGGAGGCACACGCGGCAGCTGCCGTCGCTGGCGTGAAGCAGGCCGGCCATCCATGCCCATGCCAATGTCTGCAGCTGCCAGCGTGCAGTGTGCCTTCTTGTGTCGTGTTCTTGCCACTTCAGCACGCCGGTGGCTGGGAAACGAAAGGAGCGACGCTGAGTACCCGAGCCCTGCGCTCCAGCGCCTTCCCTGGCCCTCCCTGCCGCCCAGCAGCAGCCATGTCGGGGGCAGGCAGCACTCATGACCCGCACGAGGCGGCCGAGGCGGCCCAGGCAGGCCCCAGCGGCGTCGCAGCGATGGGCGGCGGCGGCGGCGGCCCGGCAGGCGGAGCACCTGCGCCTGATCAGCTGCCCGCCGCCAATATCATCCAGCTGCCAGACGAGCTGCTGGGACGCATCATGCAGCTTGCGGTCAAGCAGCACTGGCGGTGAGCTCGGCATTTTAGCATGGCTTTCCGCCTCATGCACTGTCTCGGAACTGCCCGCGGCGGCGCTGCACAGCCTGCCACACTCGCGCTTCCAAAAGGCGACACTGCCATTGAGACTTCCTCAGATCATCAGTGCACATACGTGCACGCGTCCTCCACTTTCCGCTCTTTGCAGGAATGCGCCTGGCACGCTGATGCTGGTGTGCAAGCAATGGCAGCGCGTCTACCTGTCTTGCGCTGCGCTGCACTCCAAGCTGGTCCTCAGCCTGCCAATCATGCACAGCTCGGATGAGCAGGGTGACAGCTGGCTGGTCAGCACCGGCCAGCGGCTGCAGCGTGTGGGGCGGCTCTGCTGCACACTGTCCATTCAATTCCCAGGTCATCGGGGTGAGAGCCACCCCGCATGCCTGGCGCAGCTACCCGACGTGCTGGGCGGCGTGCAGCCCGCCCACTTGACCTCCCTCAGGGCTGGCCTGTGGTCTAGCATGCCAGACTAGGTGCCCGGCTGGCTGGGCGGCATGAGCAGGCAGGCCGCCTTGGGCCTGGCTAGCAGGACGATTCAGCCGGAGGTGGCAGCCGCGATTGGCGGCCTGACCCAGCTTCAGCGCCTGTGGATTGGCAGCTACCCCGGCTCAGCTCCGCCAGGCCTGCTCGACAGCCTGCTGCGCCTGCGGCAGCTCGTCAAGCTTGCACTGCTGGCAGATGGGCTGCCCTCGCTGGCACCTCTGACACGGCTAGACCGGCTGCAAATGCTGAAAGTCACCTTGATGGCGGCTGCCGACCCATTCTTTGCCGAGGAGGCGCAGCCGCTCATTGTGCCGCCACCCGCAGCCTTCCCGTCGCTGCAATTCGAATTGTTCTCCACTTCCAGACCAACATTACTGGAGGTGCGATAATGCTTCAGTGGAGGCTGTGCAGGTGTTGGACATTCAACTGCATTGCCGACCAGTGCGCAAGGACGTGTTGCTGATGCCCAACCCGGCCTGCTGTTGGTTCGGCAGCTTGCAAGCAACACTGTTTTTTTTTNGGAGTNGCCAGGCACATGCAGCTTTTGCCTGTTGCTGCTGGCCCTGCCTTAGGTGAAACAACACACTGATTGTTGTTACCCCTGCCATCTGCACTCCAGGTTGGCGGCGAGCTGATGCGCCACTGCAAAGTGACAGATCGTGACACTGACATAGGGCCGGGGCTGGCTGAATTCATACAAGGCGTTGCGCCAGGCCGCCCCACACCCATCCGGATGAGCCTGGGCGAGCTCCAAGGCAGGCANNGCCGCNTGCCAACCGTGCTGTCAGCGTTGAAACCTCCTCGCCAAACCCTGGCGCTCCTGAAGCTGCATCTCTCCGCTTGTCAGCTGCCACCAGCCGGGATGCACGGCTGCTCCTCGCTGGCCGCCCTGACCCAGCTCAGCCTCGTCCATTGCACCAGCCCGCCAGGCGGCTTCGACGCTGCCCTGGCAGCTCTGCTGCAGCAGGTGCCACAGCTGCAGACCCTGGAAGTCGTGGCATGTGCGCGGCAGATGGCTTGACTTGACTTTGTGTGGCTTACATGCCATTCAGCACAATCCTGTGCTGCCCAATGCAGCATTGAATGAATCCAGTGCAACAGCGGGGAGCGAGCGCAAAGCATCGCACGGGCGGGAAGCAGCACGGGTTAGCCAAGGCCGGCTGCAAAGGAAAGGGCATGCACTGCGTAAAGCAACGCCCAGGCAGGGCACCGCTACACAAGTGCAAGTCGGGAAGGGGAAGGGAACCACCAAGGAGGGGAAGGGCAGGCAGAGCAGATCGGGCGGGAGGAGTGGGAAGGCAGAGGGGCAAAGCAAGGGGTGGCACAACACGGCGAAACTCACGTGAGCAAAAGCCACAGGGGGCGTCACGCAAAACAGCCGCGCCGCAGCGCAGCGCCCC
>JADXDR010000104.1:15756-30795 GCA_025026875.1 Chlorella ohadii
GATGGGCCGGCAGCTTGCAAGCTGCCTGGCGGATCCATAGCAAGCCTGGCCTCCGCTTCCACGGCTGCCCTGCCGCCCCCTCTGCCCTCCCCGCCCCCTTCAGCCGTGCCTGCCAGCTGCCGCCTTACCGCACCTGTCTGGTGCCACACGCTGCGGCTGGAGTCAAAGGCCTGGGGGCCATCATCCAGCAGGCCGTCAATGTCGTCAAAGGCCTGTGAAAGGATGGGGTGCATGCCATCAGTGCACGTGCGCCAACCGCAGGTTCCCCAGCAATGGCACTGTGGAGTATTGTAGAGCTGGTATGTGCTACACCCTGTCGTGTCCTGGCTGGCTGCCCCCGACGAAAGCCCTACCGCACCATTCCTTTACCCCAGGTTCCCACCAACCCATCAGCACATCAACCAACTCCATGCAGCATACCAGCCACCCCAAGCCACCTGCACTACCCGCCCCACCTCGTCCGCAATCTCCAGGTTCTCCATCACCGGCGCCCACTCCTCCTTGAACCCTTCCAGCAGCTCCTTCACCATCTGGGGGCGGCAAGGAGGCGGGGCGAGGAGGAGAGGGGGGGAGAATGGCTTAGGTGCACTTGCGTGCTAACAAGGGGCAACTACAAGGACTCTCGAGCGGCGGCAAACAGCGCACAGTGTGTGCCAAGCAGCCCAGCAGCAGGCTGCGACCTGCTGCCGAGGCAGTGAGCACCGCAAGGCCTGCTGTCCCCTGCCGCCCAGCCAGCCCTTGTGCGCACCTCCTCGGTGGCGCTGCCCTGCTGGTCCTGAGGCCGATCCGCCGCCTGCCCCTGCATGTTCTCCATGTCTATCTCATACTCCTGCAGACCAAACCAGAGGGAGATAAGGTTGAAAGCTGCAAGGGCGACAGGCAGCTGGGATGGATGTCCTTGCCTGCCTGCCAACGCTCGTTTCACTGCAGTTGCGCATTGCAGGCCTACGTGCCACCAGCTGCTCGCCAGCAGGTGCAGAATGGTGCAGCCCAGGGCAGGTGTCAAAGCAGAGCACAGCACAGCGCAGCGCACCTGCTCCTGCCCCTCCTTGCCCTGCCCCTCGCTCTGCTGCTGGCTCTGCTGCTGCATCTCCGCCTCCTGCGGCTGCTCATCCTCATCGCCGCCGCCCTCCTGCGACTCCTCGCCCTCCCCCTGCTCCTGCTGCTGCTGGTCGCGCCCCGCCTGCCGCGACTGCTGCTGCTGCTGCTGGCTCTGCTGCTGCTGCTTCTGCTGCTTGGCCTCCTCCCCCTGCAGCTTGGCCTCAAAGTCCTGGGGAGGGAGAGGAGGAGGGCACACAGCAGGAGGGTGGAGCACAGGGTTGGTTCCAGGGGGAGGGTGGGGAGCACCGAAACTGGCATGCTGGGGCAGCCAGATACTGCACACGAAACAAGCAGTGGCACGTGCCCCACAGGGTACACTGGCCATCAGCCACCGTGCATGGTTGCGCAAATGCTGTCTGAAGCACCCCTCTGCTCCTGCTCTTTCCAGCAGCGCAGGCGCCTGCAGCAAAGGGCCACCCAGCGCTCACCGCCACCAGGCCCAGGAACTGGCGCATCAGCGGCGCCAGCAGCTTGGGGTACCGCCTGCACGCCCATGAGGGAAGTGGAGCAGAGCAGTGGAGCGAGGGTGCAGCGACGCAGGGCCGCCACTGCGCGAACGGCTCCGGCGGGTAGCTGGGCTGGTCCCTCATGTCCACCATGGCACAGGCGTCCTCCCCTCAACACCCCAAACACACCACACAACACTGCGCACACAGTCCCATTCCGATCTCACGCATCCCACCCACCGCGTGAAGCGAGGCATCTCCAGCTGCTTGAGCAGCTTGAGGAACTCGGAGCGGAAGGGCTCGTCCGGCCAGGCCAGCGAGGAGGCCTGGGGCAGTACGCCCCTGGGCGACAAGGGGTGGGGGAGAGGGGCGGGCGGAAATGGTGGCGAGGAGGTGGGGTGGCTGAGCTTGCATGCAAAGTGCAGCAGGTAGCTGAGGCGCTTGGGACGGGAGGACTAGGTCAGTGAAGGCACTGTTGATGCACCAGGGCCCGAGCCACCTCAGCAGCGTGCATCACATGGCCCCCGACCCTGCCAACTCCAGAGCAGCTGCTGAGCAGTACTACCATGTGCAGCACCACACCACGCCATCCATCCCACCCCACCCCACCCCTCTGCGCTCACTTGCGCAGGCTGGTGTTCAGGTCTGCCAGCGAGACGAGGCGTATCTTCAGGTCCAGCATGCTGCGCGTGCCCGGCAGCTCCATCAGCGACTGCAGCAGGCCCTCGTTCAGGCCCAGCTGCTTGGCCAGCATCGCATCAGGCACGCTGCAGAGGGGCGGGGGGCGCCACAGAGCAAAGGAGGCACAGGTACAGGGGGTGAGATGGCCGCGAGGGGAAAGGGCAGTGTGGAGCGGCAAGCGCGGTGGCAAGCGAGCACGCGGATTGAGCAGTGACAGGCACAGCGCTGCAGGTGAACAGCGTTGGCACCGCCAGGCTTCTCGATCCAACCTGCTGAAGCGATTGGCATGCGAGTCATGCTGCTGCTCACAACCGACACACAACCTCCTGCAGAACCGCACAGGCCACAAAGCCACAGAAGCTAGGCGGCTCACCCGTAGGCATCCCAGCGGGGCGCAGGCGGCGCCACTGCCTCCGGCTGGGCACTCTCCACACCGCTGGGGGGCGTGGCACCATTGCCGGACTCTGCACCATCTTCCGCCGCAGCTGACGGCACCAGCACCCTGCGCCTGGCCTGGGCCTCGTTGCCTAGGGTCGGGCCAGCCAGCGGGCTGCGGTGGCGCCGTGGCAGCGGCGGCCTCGCGGCTGGCGCCGGTGCCCCTGCCTGGCGCTGATGCGCACATCGCGCCCAGGCTGCTCTGCAGCTCATGCTGTCGGTCGCAGAAGGCGGCTAGGAGCCCCTGGGAGTGGCGAGCAAAGCCCCACACACTGCCCACGACTCCTGCGATCCTCTGTAGCCTCGAACGGACGAATGAGAGCGATCCGGTTGCTAGCAATGCCTCAAAGCAACCTTGCAGCCTGCATGAGACGAGCTGCAGCCCATGATGGCCGCTGCTGGCCGCCTGCCCCGCACATTTGCCTTTGAACGGCCTTGCAAGCTGCTGGTCTTCCGTTCCTTAATCAATAGCCGGTCTCAAGCCACCACAGCGACGATGCGGTGCACGGCCCGCTTCACCACGCTGCCTGCGGCGGCAGTCTTCGATGGAGATCGGCCCAGTAGCTGCAGCAGTGCGGTTGAGGGCTGCGTGAATGCGGCAGGTGGGCGCAGCTGGCACTGTCAGCCGCCACTGCCGCCGCTAATGCCGCCTGTGTGTGCCGCGAGCAGCCGCATTGCCAAGCAGCTCCATGCCGCCTCACATCACAGCGCCCTCCTTGCACCCCTGCAGGCTCGTCGCAGTTTGAGCTGCTGAGCGTGGCGGCCCGGCCCGGCCGGCCAGCGGGCTTTGCCTCGCTCTCCACCTCGCTGCTGGCCCAGCAGCAGGCGCAGCAGGAGCAGCAGCAGGCGGGCCGCCCGCTCTTCTCGCACGTGCCGCTGTTTGAACTGGCACGGTGCGTTGCATTGGTGGCTGCAGTACAGAGCATTGTGTCGGCTCTTGATTTCCGGCCACGCCATGGGTGCTGCCGTGCTTGTGCAGCGCACCTCATGCAAGCCGCTGTGGTGCAGCCTTGCCAACTTCTTGCCTGCATTGCTGTGTCTTCTTGCAGTGCGGCGGCTGGGCCGGCGATAGAGACAGGCCTGCGGGTGGTCAAGGTTGCTGGTGATGGCCGCTGCATGTTCCGGTGGGTGGCGGCCGCCTGCGGGCGGGGCAGCAAGGGAGGCTGCCAGACGCTGCATGCTGGGCACTGCTGGTAGGCATGCCTGCATGCTGTGCTGCCTTGACATGTGGTTGAAGTGGCATTGACCATTTCTGACCAGTGCCATGCGACTCATTGCCACTTTCCGCAGGGCGCTGGCGCAGGGGCTGGCACGCAACCAGGGTCGCTTCCTGGGCCAGGCAGCAGAGGAGCAGGAGGCGGGTGAGCGTAGTTATGCTGCTGCTAGTGCTGGCTCCTCATTGATTGCATGCTGGCCGGGCGGGCAGCAGCAACCATGGGAGTGAGACGAGTGATGCAGGCTGGAGCATCCACCAAACCACCAGCCCTCGTTCGATCCCAACCACTCAATGCATCCTACACCCTTGCCCACCCTGCAGACCAGCTGCGGCTGGCAGTTGCGGAGGCGCTGTGCCGCACGGCCGCACGTCGCAACGAGTTTGCGTCTGCGGTGTATGCAGTTGAGGCCGAGGACAAGCTGCAGAAGTGAGGCTGGGGATGCGGTGGGGCGAGAGGTCAATTGCTGCTTTGTCGTGACATGGCATGGGGGGAGGATGCAGTGCATTGACGCCTCTGCCCCGCCCTTCCCCCGCCCTCACCGCCTTCACCGCGCAGCTACTGCCGGCGCATCATGGCTCCCAGCTTTTGGGGCGGCGAGCCGGAGCTGCTGGTGCTGAGCCAGATGCTGCGGGTGCCCATCCTGGTCTACATCCCCAGCCGAGAGGCCGGCAAGTGAGTGGAACAACGTGGAACACACTTTCTGCTATGTGCTGCCTGCTCCTTGGTGTCGCTTGCTGTCCCAGTCCTCTTGCTGCTGCATGTGACCATCCTTCCAAGCTTGTGCACCCGATCGTCCTGCCTGCCTCGCTGCTTGCGCTGCCGCCGCAGGGGGTCGGGGCGCGGCTACGTTGTGATCCAGCAGTACGGCGACAAGTGGAGCAAGACCAAGAGCGGCAAGGCGAAGCGCCCAGTGCGCTTGCTGTACAGGTGGGCAGGGGGCAGAGGGTGGTGTGCAGGGCAGGCAAGCAGTGCGCGCGCTGCAAGGTGCTCCCATGGCTTAGGTTGTTATGGATGTGGCTGCCGCGGCCTCTCGCTGTCCCTCTCGCATTTTTTTTACGATCAGTGCGCTGCCAATTCCTCCTCCTGCAGCGGCTCCAACCACTACGACCTGCTGCTGAAGTGAGCTGGAGGGATGGACAGCAGCAGCGCCCTGGAGAGCTGGAGAGCCGCAGCGCTGGTGTCGAGCAGCAGCAGCAGGAGCAGGGTGCACTGCAATTACCCTGAATGACTTGTGTTTCGTGGCTCGTGAACCCTGTAGCAACCACAAGCATGCGACTGAAAGTGGTCGACCTGCGGAGCCCCTTGCACACATATTACATACATTCAGTTGAATCAGGACGAATGCTGCTGTGATGGCAGTTAGTACGCAGAGCAGCGGATTCAGGGAAATGTGCAGATAGTGTGTCAGTCATGTGTTGAGGGGTCAGGTAGGGTGAAAAGGTATTACAGCAGTGCTGGCTGCTCAGTAGTAATATGGGCCGTCTTTGCGGCGTTGGTGATCAATGGCAGCGTGCGATTATGTAGTCTCCCAGGCCCATCCGCATATATCACTCCAAGCAGCTCAGCGCGGTGCCTGCTAAGTCGGCGGCTCACTTTAGGCCATACACAAGCCATGTGTTGAACTTTGTTACTGCACTCAGGCCAGGCCCGCCTTGACCAGCGCCGCCTGCACCAGCTCCTCGCTCTTGTCCCACAGCTTGCGCGCCATGTCGGCGTCCCGCGCGCACCGCCAGGCTGTGGGATGAAAGGAGGAAGGGAGCAGGGCAGGAGCCGTGGGTATGTTTGTGAGTGAGTGCCTGACAGGAGGGACCAGAAGGGCGGCACTACCCAAGCAGACACGTTCCCAAGGCTGCAGCAGGCACGCTCCCGCAGGCGCGGCAACCAGGCCTGCCTGCTTGCGCACGCCGCAACCCACCCGTGGGCCCCATCCACTGCCCCGACGCTGCTGCAACTCACGCTTGGCCTCTTGGCAGTCCTCCAGGTAGGCGCCGCTCTTGCCGCTCAATTCGGGGGCTGTGGCTGCGTAGATGGTGGTGGCGGCGCCCTGGGCAGCGGTCTTGAGCCACGGCTCTGCGGCGGAGTGGGCGGCAGCGCTGAGCGGTGACAAAGCACGGCAGCCATTGGCTGAGGCAGGCAGCAGAGGCAGCCACATGTGGCTGGCGCTGAGGCATGTTGTACAGCCCTCCCATGCAGAGAACCGGCCAGCGCAGAGGCATTGCAGGCACCCATCGCTGCCACAATTTCCTTTCCCAGTGTCTTACTGTACATGCAGTAAAACACGTTGGCACGGCAGCCAATGTGCTCGCCAATGCTGGTGTGGCAGATGCCTGTGGCAGGGAGGTGCAAGGCCAGCCGTGGTTGAGTCATGGCCCGGGTGAACTTCAGGAGGCAGGCAGGCACCCACACCTTGCAGCGACGCTCTCACTGAGCCACAGATCAGGGGGCAATGAGCAGCCAAATTGTGACACGAGCGCGTGCATTACGCACCGGGGTGCAGGGCGAAGGCCTCCACAGGGGAGCCCTCCTCCTTGAGGCGGCGCGCCAGCTCCTTCACAAACAGCAGGTTGGCCTGCAGGGGGCAGCAGGCAGGCAGAAGCACAGCAGGGGCAGCTGGCTGGCTGGGCTCGCTTTGAGGGCAGCGCCTGCCGAGCGACTGCAGTGCGTTGGGGGTGAAATCGCCTGGGAAAGGAATGCAGCGCCACGCGTCCTGGCCGCTGCTCCAGTTCATGCCAAAGCAGCTTGCCTTGTACTGCACACCAAACATTCCAGTGTCCTGATTCACAGCCTCCCAAGCCCGCACCAGCTTGGCATTTCCGTAGGCGGCCCAGGCGCCGTACCACCGCCGCTCGCAGTTCAGATCTTCCAGGTGGATGCGGCCAAAGCCGTGGGCGCTGGAGGAAAGCACTACCACTCGGCCGGGGGTGCCCTGCGTGCAAGGAGGGTTGGGATGAGGAGAACGGATGCTTGTTACGGATGGCTGGTGGGGGGTAGGCGGAGCACTTGGGCCGGCAGGTATCGAGATCGCAGCCCATCCACGGCTGCATGCATTGCCACTGCCTCGGCCACCCCTGCCCCGGGCTTGCCTGCTTCTTCATCTTGGGAAGCATCAGGCTGGCAAAGTAAAAGTGGCCCAAATGGTTTGTACCAAACTGCGGTGATGTGGAGGGCACGGGCAGGCAAGTCATGGCTCCAACTTTCAGGGCCACCGTCGGTGCCTCGTGGCAGCTGCACTGCAAAAGCCGCTCCCGCATTTGCACGCACCTGAAGCTCGAACCCGTCCTTTGTGTGCTGCTTCGGCCGCACTGCCATCACCTGCGTTGGTTGGAATGGGTTGCAGCGTGTGTGAGGGTGGGCCGGGGCGTTCGCTCAAGGCTAATAGCCTGGAGCGGTTGCTCAAGCACCAAGAGGCCACGCCCTTGCAGGCAAATCAACCACCATGCAGACGCACCGCCAGCCCTGCCACCGCGAGGGGCAGCTCACCCCGGCGTTGAGCACCAGCAGGTCCAGGCTGGGCAGCGTGGCGGCCAGGTGGCGCCCCGCCTCCTGCACCGACGCCAGGTCAGCCAGGTCCAGCCGTGTGACGCTGATTTTGCCCTGCACGGGGGGTGCCAGGGGTGCAAGGGAGAGAGTATGAGACTCCAGGCCAGCCAGGTCCATCTGGTGACGGATTTCGCCCTGCACGGGGGGTGCCAAGGGTGCCATAGGCAGGGCAGTGTGAGTGGGTGTGCACAGGTGGTCTGTTCTCATGGGCATGGGTAGAGTTGGACGGGCGCTGCAACAGGCACACTGACGCAGGAAGTCAGTGTACGTGGTGCAGGCATGTGGCTGCCATTTTGGCATCATTGTACGCATGCCCTGCCGCACCTTGACGGTGGGTTGCAGCTCCGCCGCCACCGCCTGCCCCGATTTTTCATTGCGGCAGCACAGCACACACTCGGCTCCAGCAGTGGCAAGCGCACGGATGGTCTCTGCGCCCAGGCCGCTGTTGCCACCTGCATATAGGGGAGAGGAAGTCCCGCACTGGTGTTGCGGCTGCAAACTTGCCTCTTCGCTGCTCCAGTGCATGGCCCACGAGGCGCTTGCTCCCCCTTCCCCTCCCGAACCGCACCCACCGGTCACCACCGCCACCTTGCCCGTCAGGTCCGCTCCCCGCAGCGCCTCGATGGCGGTGGAGCAGAASCCCAGCTTGATGGGCTTGGAGCCAGCCATGGCTGCGGGCTGCCTGCGGTGAGGTGGGCGGCGGCGGCAAGCGGCGGGGCGGCGGCGGCTCAGGAAGCGAGGCCCGCCGAGGCTTTGCTGAACGCCTGTGCTGTCTGGTCTCCTCAGCACTCCGCCTCGCGCACCTGAGGCGACCGAGGTGTGCCTCGAGGCGGCTCCGGGTGTTGCCCGAGGCTCGCTCGCGCCGTCACTGCCGCCTGCGAATCAGACGTCGCCTCAGTGAAACGGGGGGATAAGAAAGAGGCGGTCGAGAGCAACCCCAGCCAGCTCATGCGGTGCCGCCCCGTCAGCAGGCGGTGCCACGGCGTTCATGCCTGCTGGGCTACCTGATGCGCTGCAAAGCAACCAGCACGACCAGCTGCTCTGGGACAGCTTGAGCAGGCCCTTGCGTGACGAAAGGGTAGCATCCCCCCCAGCTGTCGCCCAGTGCCTGCTCTTCTCCTGTGGCGCCCATGCAGACAAGTAAAACTGTTAGAGCCCTATTCGGGGTAGAACTGCCAAAAAAAGTCGGTTGATGATGCCAATGACAGTGCAAAGTCCAACAACAAAGGTGGCAGTGCTTCATGTCACGCCTGCGATGCCTCCCACCCGCCGCCTTGCAAGCCTCAGAACCGCCCCTGCGGCCGCAGCTCCACATAGACCGGCTCGCTGGCAACGCCGCAGTCGTTGACCTTCCTCGTGATGCGCAGGTAGCCGCCCTCGCCCTGCACCCAGGGCCAACAACTTTGCAATAGGTAACTGTGGGCGTCTGACCAGCCAGGCGTGGCCTGCTTGTGCACCCCAGCTTGGCGTGCCAAGATGCCAAGTGCTCTGCCAAGCGACTGATCTGCCCCCTGGCTGACAAGGCGCACCCAGTAGGGGCTCCAGATGTTCTTCACCAGCCAGTAGTCCTGGCCGTCCTCGGTGGTGGCATAGCCGGAGATGATGACAGCGTGGTCCAGGTCGGCAGCCTTGGTGGCGCAGTCGGGGTTGTGGTACAAACCCCCAGAGTAGAAGCGGAACGAGTCGTCGCTGGCGTCAACTGCAGGCAGGTCGTTGGCCNGGGGGGGGGAGGAACACAGCCAAGCCAGAGTCACGCGCCCGCAACCAGAGAGGCGGCCGGCATGCACAAGTGCTCAGCAGCGGCAGCGATGGCGGCGCGGTGGTGCTGGGATGCTGGGATATGGCAGTGTGCGCAGGCAGGGCATGGCATGCTTGGGGGCACTGCAACGCCGCCGNCTTGCTGTTGAGCTCACTTGACACCACCATCGGTCTGCAGGCAGGCACAGGTTGGGGGCAGTGGCAGAAGCACCGAGTCAGGGAAGCTTGGCCGCNACAAGGGCTGCACAGGGAGCATGTNGCATGCCATGCCAGCTCAGCCTGCTCAGCAGCAAGCCNACACCANGCAGGGTGGGCTGCCCAGCCCAAGCCGATCACAACAACCCCACTGCTGCACTGCATGGGGGCCTAGTTTCCCAGCCCCGCCCTACTGGCGCTGCCATGTTCCCCGTTCGCGGAGCGCACCCCTTGGTCAGCACCGCCTCCTTGAGCGCCTCCTCGCCGCCCTCCACCAGCACCCAGTGGCCTACAGCCCATGGCAGCATGCATGGCAGGGGGCATGGTGAGCTGGCGCCACCCAGGCCTGGCTGCACCCCCGGCATGCTGCACGGCAGGAGCCTTGTAGACGCGCAGGTGACAGTTTGCTGTGTGGGCGCAGCCAGCTTCCAGTCTGTAGTTGGAACCGCGCCAGCCCACCCTTGAAGCGCTTCTGGTCCACGTCTGTGCGGCAGAAGTTGTTGATGCCTTGGTACGGGTAGTCGGCCTGGGCGGCCAGCGCTCCTCGCCGGAACACCCAGTTCAGGATGCGGATCTGGTCGCCGCCTGCAGGCGCATGTTGCAGGGCAAAAGGGGGACAGGTGAGCCGTGCACGCCCAAAAGCTGCGGCACTGGTTAGGAGCACATGCAACAGCCCACACCAACCAGCTAGCAAGGCCGCTCACCGTAGCAGCCGCTGTTGCCCGCCTCCCAGCCGCAATCAATCATGTGCTGCTCGCTGAACAGCAGCTGCTTGCCGGTGGCGCGGTACCAAGCGGCCTCAATGGCGCCCACAGAACTGAAGGACTGCAAGCAGAGGCCGGGGAGGGGAGACGCAGGGCGGGCGGTGAGGTCAGGGGCCAGCGCATCCGTCTCTGCTGCTTGCGGGCAGGCGCTCGAGTGTGTGCAATGTCACTACGAATGAAGCTGCACTTCAGCTCGTTCCTTGAACTCGCGCCTCACCCAGCAGCTGCCGCAGGCGGCCTGGTCCTTCACAGGGCTGTCCGCAGGGGTGCCCCGCCAAATCACTGCACGGGCCGGCTCAAGGCATGAGTGTTGTGTGCAGCAGGCACGGTGGCAGCTGGCCAGCGTCTGCACCCGGTGCAGGCCCTGCGCCAGGCAGCGTGAAGCGAGAAGCAGCGTGCAGCGCACCTTCCGCGGGGACCATGTGTGAGGGGGTGGACACCTGGTGCAGCCGCACGCCCGGCTGCTCCGCCGCCAGCAAGCGCTTGGCCGACCTGCACTCAAACAACAGCACAGCAGAGCAGCTTGTGAGATGGCAAGGCAGGGCAGCACCGCCAGAAATCACTCGGCAGCAGGAGCCTGCAGGGTGCGCCAGCGCACTGCACCCAGCCAGCGCCTGCAGCAAACGCAGTTGGCTGGCTGCCCATCCCCACCTGTCGGGCCTGACCAGCGCCAAGTACTCCTCCCGAGTCCAGTCAGCAAAGTGGTTGAGCGCCACGGTGTGCGGCACGGGGCCGTGGGAGGTTGCATTGGCGCCGCTGCGTTCGATGGCGGCCAAGTGGTCCGCGCGCCGCCGGTTCCAGCGCTGCAATAGAGCGGGCACAGGCGGTGCAGGCAACGACTGGGCATCCAGAGACAGAAACTGGGGCTGAGGCAGAACACAAGTGCAGGTGTCTAACACCACCAGTTCAGCACCCAACACATGCACCCAAACGACTGCCAAGTTGCGCTCGCACCTCCACAAAGGAGCGGCTCTCCTGCCACACCGCCAGGCGCGCGCGGTATGAAATGTCGCTACGGTGGCGGCGGCCGTGCCTGCGGATGATGCAGCGGGCACAGAACAGTTGACGCAAGATGGATGCATGATGCAAGGCTGCCATGGCATGGGCAGTGGCTGCAGCCAGTCCGCTGCCCACTGGCACATTCACAGCCCCACTGCCCAGTTCCAGGGCCCTTTGGCACACCTGTGAGCAAATATGTCATACTCAGGGTGGCCCCAGTGCATGCTGGGCATGTGCAGCGCCATCTGGTGCCGCAGCGTGCCGGGCGTCCATGTGGCCTCCGGCGCCTGGCCGGCGGCGGCAGCGGCGGCAGCGGCGGCGGCAGCGGTGGCATCGGGGGCGGCCGGCTTGCAGTCGTCTGGTGGGAGGGGCAGGGGCAAAGGCAGGGGGCTCTGGAGCAGGTGAGTTGCTGCAGCCTTGCTTGAGGGTAGCAACACAGCCGCCTGCTTTCCTGCATGTTCTGCAAGCCTCGAGCGCTGCGCACCGGCAGGCCCGCACCCTGCGCCGCACCCTTGTTGATTCCGTCGGGCAGCTGGAATGCTTCGTCCGCCACCGGGCCCGGCTTGTAGTCGTAGTACGTGGCAATGTACTCGTCCTTGTGCCCGCCTGCACAAGCACAGCGTGGGCAGCACGGCATGCAGGGGTGTCCAGCTCAGGGCAGGCCATGGGCGTGTGGTGCAGCCCGCACACGCTCGTTGCAGCAGAGTTGGCAGATGGAGATGACCCTGCTTCTATCCAGCGGGGTCAGTCTAGCTCAACTGAAGCGGCTCCACCCCCCGCCCTGCCCACCCGAGTACAGGTTGGTGCCCATCATCCACAGGCGCAGCGGCACGCCTTCACGGGTGGCATAGAACCGGTACTTCATCTCGCTGGCGCCGCCCTCTGCAGGTTGGGGCACGCGGGCGAGCAGACAGGCGGTTGAGGCAGGGTAGATGCGACCTGGATGTGATGGCTCGGCTCTGCCAAACTGGTGCTGCAACAGAATGGTGAAAATGTCACGCACGTGTGGCTTCTCAGGGGACTGCATTTGGGGCTGTATGGCAGCGCGAATGAACAGGCTATCCCCACCCACCGCCACCCACCTGTGAGGTCCCACTCCCATACGCGCGCCGTCTCCCCCGTCTCCTTGAAAATCTCGGTGCCCGCGTACTGCCAGCGCTCCTCGCTCAGGTCTGGCAGCACCTGGCGGCACAGAGGGGCAGGGAGGGGTGGAGCGGATGCTGAGGTGGGGCGGGCGGCAGGGCCAGGCACCACGTACCTGCATTGGTTGCAAAACAGCGGCTTGCAGAGCATGGGCATGGCACTCCGGGTCGCATGAGCAGGACCGTGCCGATTACAGGCGTGCAGGTGGTGGGCAGCAGTATGCGGCAGCAGTTGCTAGGCATGCCTCCAAGCGCTGGGCACACTACAGCAGCCAGTCCACACTGTGCAGGAGCTTGCAACCTGCGCACAAAACATACTGCACGCTGCCCCACTCACAAAAGCCAGCAGCTTGGCGGGCTTCTTCTCAAAGTCAAACAGGTACGGCCCGCCCTGCTGCTCCTCCTCCTCTTCCTCCTCGGCTGCCTCCAGCGCACTGCCGCGCAGGCGGCGGCGCTGCTGCGCCAGCGGCCGCCCCGCCGCCATGTCTTCCCCACTCCACCTCCCCGCATCAGCCGCCTCCTGCTGCTGCKCGCTGGCCCCGCCTGCTGCGGCTGGCGAGGCTGCGGCSGGCGGCCCCGCAAGGGTGGGCCCCGTGCCGCCATGAATTTCATCCTCCCAGCAAGTCAGCTTGTCATAGGCGGGGAACACCTCGTACATGCGGTTCACTGCGGCGGCGGCAGGCGCAGCAAGATCAATGGGTGTGTCGGGCGGTTTGAAACAGCAGTGGTAGCTGATCGATTGCGCGGAGCACACGCGCAACAAGGTTTGACTGAGCGCCCGTGCCAGGCCGTGTTGCCCCTGCTACTCCTGTGTTCGGGTTACAGCCACTCCCCACTTCGACCATCACCCTCGGCTACAACTCGGCCAGCTCACCGGGCACCAGCGTCAGCACCGTCTCGAGGCCGTCGCGCACCATCTTCTGGCGGCCCAGCCGGCTGTCCTGCCACACCTGGTACTTGTATCTGGCACATGGGCGAGTAAGAGGAGGCAGCAAATGAGGCAGGCGCAACGTCCGATTGCCTCGCACAAATCACAAAATTCCCGGCCCATCCACCCATCTCCCCAGCGCTCGCTCACGTGAGGCCCTCCTTCTGATACTCCTTAATGTAGGGCACCTCGAAGTCAAACGACACCTGTTGGGCGCACAGTGATGCAGGATGAAGGCAAGGCATTCAATGTCTCGCCAGCCCGGCATGAGGGGCATGGGCGGTGCAGGGCAGAGCGGCATGGCGTGGCAGCGGCAGCAGCGGCGGCAGCCCCCACCTGGAACTCTGCAGGCCAAACCGGCCGCTCGGGCTCTACCCCTGTGGCAGCATAGGCTGCGCACAGCAGCATGGCAAGCACCAGGGCCCTCATGGCAGGCCCTGGGCAACTAGGGCAAGGTGCCGAGAGCGCCGCCGCGTTCGTGGGCCCGCCTGATGGCTGCAATTGGCTGAGCAGATATGCAATAGATCGATGGTGCAGCGCAATGCCCGCAGGGAGCAAGCCCTCGGCAGGCCTTCATTGAGAGAGCCCTGATGCAGAGCCGCATGGACATGCATGTGGACCCCTTGGCGCCATCGCGCACCAGCAGCTAGGTTACAAGTCATCTGCCAGGCCGGGAAGCCGTCTCGATATCAGGAGCGGGCGGTCGCGCACGGAGCAGGCGCTCGAGGGCTCGCAGCCGGCGCGGCGATGGCCCGCACCAAGGAGGTCAAGAAGGGCGTCAAGGCCCCGCCTCCACAGCCGCAGAAGCGGTGCGCCACAGCTGCATGGTTCTGCTGCCAGTGCATGGCCGGAGCCCTGGGGCCTTGCCGACCCTCCCAACTCACTGGTCGTGGTGCAGGAAGCGTGAGGAGCCGGCGGCAGCCAAGCCCGTCGCTGCCCAGCAGAAGAAGGTGCGCCGGCGCCGCCGCCGCCAGCCGCCAGTCCGGAGCGTGGCGCCTTCTGTGCGCTGCGGCGTCCTTGCGCTGCTGCAGACTGCCTTGCTGCAGTCTTCCCTGAGAAGCTCCACTGCCCAGCGCTCCTGCACACATGCTGACTGCTGCTGCCTGCCATGCCGGTGCGCCCTGCAGCCCGCGGGCAAGAAGGGCGGTGCCGCGGCGCGGGGATTCACCGACCACAATGCCAAGTGGCTGAAGCCCAAGCAGCAGCAGCAGCAGCAGGAGCCCAGCAGCGAGGAGGAGGAGGAGGAGGGGCTGAGTGATGAGGAGCTGTCGCTGTCCGGCGAGGAGTTTTCGGACGACGAGGAGGGGCTGATGGGCGGCAGCGACGGTGCGCTGGCTGTGACCTGGCTCTTGGGCTGGGACAGCTCCGCATGGACCATGCGTTTTGTGTCTGCATGTGTTCAGTTTGGCGTCCGCTGCCCTGACAGTAGCTGTGTGTTGTGATTGCGAGGCCACCGAGCAGCGAAAAGCAGCTCACGTGCTGCTTCCTGGCTGCTGGCCCAGCTCGCCCACCCAGCTCGCGCCAGCACTGCGCACCCGCCGCTCCCTCCAACCGCTGCCCTGTTGACCCCTGCCTGCGCTGGACGCCGCTGCAGAGGAGGGCGAGGACTCTGAGGACGAGCTGGGGCTGATGGGCGACGACTTTGGGTCCGACCTTGATGAGGAGGATGGGCAGGGCGGCAGCAGCGAGGAAGAGGAGGGCAGCGAGGAGGAGCCGCCCGCTGGCCGGGCGGCGGCGGCCAACGGCAAGGCGGGCCGGCAGCAGGGCGCGGCGGCGCCGCCCAAGGGCAAGCAGCAGCAGCAGCAGCAGCAGCAGGGCAAGGCCCAGGGCAAG
>JADXDR010000104.1:30997-52896 GCA_025026875.1 Chlorella ohadii
CGGGCGGCGGCGCTGGACCGCGCGGCGGCACGGCGGCGGGCCGAGGCGGAGGCCGAGGCGCGGGCCATGGCTGCGGGGGAGGGTGATGACATGGAGACCAACATCCAGGTGAGGGGGTGGGAGCGTCGGCTGGGGTGGGGCAGAGGTGTGGGAGTGCTGGGTGTTGCGCAGGGAAACTGCCTGTATTGCATGCTGTGCTGCCCATCAGCGATGCTTGGGCGCACCGCCCAAGGAGAAGCGATGCACAGGCATTGATGCTATTCCTGCTGCTGCTGCCGCCTGCCCTGACCACCGTCCTCCCTGCCTGCTCCTGCCTGCCCCACTACTGCCGCAGGAGTTTGAGGTGGTCACGCTGCCAAGCGGGCAGCAGGTGGAGGCGGAGCGCATGGCGCCGCCCGACCTTGCGCTGGTGCAGGTAAGAGGGGCAAGCAACAACAGGCTGGGTGGGCAGTGCTGGCTGGCTGGCGGGCTGGGCAGGCAGTTGCACGTCGTCCAGCTCATTCCAACTGCTGAAGCGTCTTACACATGGCGCCAGGATGCCCTGCTCCTGTGTTGCGCCTGCACTGCTGCCTGCCAACCGCACCCTGGTCTGCCTGGCATCGCCGCCCCACCTTGCTGCGCCCTCTGAGCCCACGTACCCACTCACCCACCTCCCCGCAGCGCCGCATCAAGGACATTGTACGCACGCTGGAGAACTTCAAGCAGCTGCGCGACAAGGGGCGGGCGCGGCAGGAGTATGTGGACCAGGTGCGGCCTGTCAAGAGGAGGGGTGGCGGGGGTGGTGGAAGTGGTGGCGTGGCCAGGACAGTGCACCGCCGGAGCCTGGCCTGCTGTGGTGAGGTGCAGCAGCCTCAGCCGGCGCAGCGGCGGCAGGCAACAGCTTGGCACTCCCCCTGCACCCCAACCGTCCGCCCCCCAACTGACTGCCGCCCCGCCCCCCGTTCCCCTCCCCTCCCCTCCGGCAGCTCAAGCGCGATCTGTGCACCTACTACTCGTACAACGAGTTCATGGTGGACGCGCTGCTGGCCATGTTCAGCGTGGGCGAGGCGCTGGAGCTCGTCGAGGCGCAGGAGGTGCGCGCTGGCGCCGACCGCCGCAGCGGGCGTGCTTCGAGAGCTGCGGCGGTGGCTGATTGTGTGGCTTGCTTCACCCTAATAGTCACGGCATGCCTGTCCTCAGCTCCTGATCCGGCACTGAAACACNCCCAAACCCCCCGCCGCCCTCCGCAGGTGCCGCGCCCCGTCACGCTGCGCACCAACACGCTCAAGACGCGGCGGCGTGAGCTGGCGGGCGCGCTGATCAACCGCGGCGTGAACCTGGACCCCATTGGCAACTGGTCCAAGGTGGGTTGAGTGCCTGGGGGCAGGCGAGCTGGCGGGGAAGGAGTGGAAGGAAGGGTCGAATGGTGAAAGATGGGCACGCGGCAATGGCTGGTGGGTTGGGGCTACAGCCAGCGTGCACTTCACATGGAACTGCTCACCCTTCTATCTGCATCCTCTCCATCCTGCCATCCCGCCCACCCCCTGCTCAGGTTGGCCTGGTGGTGTACGAGAGCCAGGTGCCGGTGGGCGCCACCCCTGAGTACATGGCAGGGCACTACATGCTGCAGGTGGGGCCGGCAGTGCAGGGGCGGAGGGGCGGAGACGTGTCGTGCCGTTCATGACAGAGCAAGGCCTGTGCGAGTTGAGCTGTTGAGAATGAGTTACATGTAGATGTCGTGCGCCGGCTGTTCACATCACCAGTTGTCCATTGCATTCCCTGCAGGGCGCCTCGTCCTTCCTGCCCTGCATGGCGCTGGCGCCCCAGGAGGGCGAGCAAGTGGTGGACGTGGCGGCGGCGCCGGGTGCGCTGCAGCCGGGCTGGAGCAATGCAGTGGTGTGACCAGTCACTAGGGCTGGCTGGCTTGAATGATTGCATGCTGCGGGCATCTGGCTCGCCCGCCAGCTGGTTGGTCATGTCGCACCAACCAAGCCGCCCGCCCACCCTTCCTCCCGCCCCCAGGCGGCAAGACCACCTACCTGGCGGCCCTGATGCGCAACACTGGCATGGTCTTCGCCAACGAGGTGGGGAGCGGGGCGGGGGGAGCATGGGCACGTGTGGTTGTTTGCATGGGCACATCATACCAGCATGCGCGGCTGCGTGGCGGTGGCATGCCCTAGCTGGCTTCCGCCCGACCTTGGGCCACGATAGCTGCTCCCTCATCACAGATCAACAAGGACCGGCTGAAGAGCTTGACCGCCAACCTGCAGCGCATGGGCGTCACCAACACGGGTGGGCAGCTGGGGCGGGCTTGGCTGTTGTGAAGCCGCAAGCACTTGTGGGCAGGGAGCGTTCCAAAGTCACTAGGACATGCTGCACGACACACGCATGTACACCAGCCTGTATGAGGCCCCATCTCCAACCCGCCGCCAGCTCAAGCAGCGCCATCATCCACCACTGCCCGCCCCCTCCCCGCAGTGGTGTGCAACTACGACGGCCGGGAGCTGCCACGCGTGCTGGGGGAGCGCAGCGTGGACCGCGTGCTGCTGGACGCGCCCTGCTCCGGTACCGGCGTCATCTCCAAGGACCCCTCGGTCAAGGTGGGCGCTGTGGGCGCTGGCCCTGGGGGCCTCTGAAGGGCGGGGGGGGGCTTGGGTTGTGGAGCTGGGGCGACAAGCTGGCCAAGCTGAAACTGATCTGTGTATGCTAAATCTCGGCCACCTCATCCGCCCCAGCTCCCCAACTCGCCCTCCCCGCACCCCTCCCTCTCCGCCCTGCAGTCCTCCAAGAGCCAGGACGAGATCTGGAAGTGCGCACACCTGCAGAAGCAGCTGCTGCTGGCCGCCATCGACCTGGTGCGCCGCGCTGCGCAAGGATGGAGGGCGGAGTTGGCAGCTGCGCAGGCTGTGTGTGAAGAGCGTAACTGCGCGGCGGTTCTGCTTGGGCAGGGCTCTGCTCCTTCGTTCTCTTGTCCAAGCACACCAGCCCGCTCACAGGTTCACTCTTACCCCCACCCCCACCCCCACCCTGGCCCCAGGTGGACGCGGGCTCCACCACCGGCGGCTACGTCGTCTACTCCACCTGCTCGCTGATGGTGGAGGAGAACGAAAACGTGGTCAACTACGCGCTGCGCAAGCGGGACGTCAAGGTGGGCGGGCAGAGGGCTGGGATCAGCAGGAAAACAGGGGAGCAAGGCGGGGCGGAATTGGCTCGCCGCTGCGCTTCTACTGCGAGAGGACCGCTCCCCCCTGGTTCATTGCACCGGCTCAACTGTCCCCACCTGCCTGCCGCCCTCACCATGCGCCTCATGCCCCATCCCCATCCCTCCCCCGCCCTATTACCCGCCAGGTGGTGCCCTGCGGCCTGGAGTTTGGGCGCCCCGGCTTCATCCGCTTCCGCGACTTCCGCTTCCACCCCTCCCTGGCCGAGTCGCGCCGCTTCTACCCCCATGCACACAACCTGGACGGTGCGCCTGGGGGAATGGGGATGCCTGGCCAGGGGTTGCCTGGCCAGCTCAGGGGCGGGGCGCTGTTGGGGAGAGGCCCCATGACAAGAGGAGGTTGGCCTGCTGCAGCGCTGAGGGCGGCGTGTTTTGGGAACCACAGGCCGTCTGCATCGCAGGAACTAGCAGCCGCAGTGCTCGAACACCTTATTCCACCCTGACGCGCCACATTGCCCCCTCCCGGCCTGCAGGCTTCTTTGTCTGCAAGTTGAAGAAGCTGAGCAACAAGAAGAAGGAGGGCAAGGATGGGGMGGAGGAGGAGGAGGAGGAGGAGGAGGCGCAGCAGGGCAACGAGCGGCCCAACAAGCGGCAGCGCAAGGCGGGCGGCGACAGCAGCGGCAGCGATGAGGAGGCGGAAGAGGAGGAGCAGCCCGCGGTGTCGCCTGCTGTGCGCGGCAAGCAGCACCCCAAAACGCACCAGCAGCAACAGCAGGCGGCGGGCACGCCTGGGTCGGCCAGGAAACGGATGAAGGGGTGGGTGAAGAAGGCCATGGCTGAGGTGGCGGCCGAGGTGGAGGCCAAAAAGGCGGCGGCAGCGGCGCAGCCCAAGCAGCAGCCCAAGCAGCAGCCCAAGCAGCAGCCCAAGCAGCAGGCAGGCGGTGCAGCCAAGCCTGCGGGCGGCAAGCAGCAGCAGCCCAAGCAGCAGCAGAAGAAGCAAAAGCAGAAGAAGTGAGGCGGCTGACGAGGCAGCGCATGAGAGCCATGTGTGCCTGTCTTGTGTAGCCACGCCCTCTGCGCATGCCTCTGCCTGTCGCATTTGCGGCCCAACGTCTTACTTATCAGTTGTAAAGAGGCTGCAAATGAGGCGGTGCTTGGAATCGGGAACTCGGAAGAAATTACGCAAATGTGGAAAAGCAAGTCCAGCAGAAGCATTAGTATGGTCAAAACGGGGCACAGGACAGGTTGGGAAAACAGACGCAAATGGGTCGGCACGAGTCATGGAGTCAAGTGATACAGGGCGCCCTAAGCGGGCAGGAGAAATCAGGACAGTCAAGCCCTGCACAATTGTGTGTGCGGGCCCAGGTTATTGGGGAGTGTCGAGGATGCACGGACGTGCAGGGAAAAAAGCACAGCCGTCAAGAGCCTGGGAGCCAGATATGCCCAGTCTGGTCAGTCCCTTGTCATCGATGGAAAAAAACAGCGTCACTCGTACTTGATGTGCCCGTTCTGGGTGGCGGCAGGTAAGGTGGAGGCAAGCACCTCTGAAACCAGCACTTCTTGGCTGCGCTTGCTGGCTGTACTGTCCAGCCGCCGCAGGGTGGCAGTGCCGCCAGGCGCGCTGCCGGCAGCCACTGTTGCTGTGGCATCCACAGGTGCCGCTGCTCCTCCTGCCGCCGGCAAGTCCACCTGTTTAGCGTCAGGCGGATGGCACGCGCTGGGCTCCTGGCTCTGCCCAAGCGCTGCCGCTGCTGCCGGCCCTGCTGTGGTCGCTTTGGCTGCCGCTGCTGCTGCTCGCTCCTCCTCCCGCCGCTCGCGCTCCTGTGCGGCCAGGCGGCCGGCTTCGATGCGGTCCAACAGCAGCAGCCTGCAAGGGCAGCCGGAGGGAGTGTGGTGAGCTTCAAAAGTGGCGAGCGAAATCGGCAACAGCCCAGCAGCTAGCCTGAACATGCAAGAGAATAAAAAGCCACCCGGCGAAACTACTCCTGCCCATCAAACAGCACTCCTGCCCACCCATCTGCTTGCCTGAGCGCCACATAAAGCCACTTCAGCAGCTCGGCCGCCAGGCGCAGCGGCGCCAGCGCCACCGCCGCCAGTCGCGCTTTGGTGCGCCGCCAGGCTCGCTCTGCCCGCAGGCCCAGCGTGAGGCGGTGCCGCACCACGTTGTCACACATCTGGGGGGGCAGGGGCAGGGTGGTGGGACGGGTGTGTTTGCAGCCGGGTGGGCGACTGGTGGTGATGAGTGGCGGGGGCAGCACGGTGTGTAGCAAGTGGCAGCGTGGCACCCAAACAGGGACAGTTCATCACCACACGCTGGCCACTAGTCCGCACCGCAGCCCGCGCCCCGCACCTGCAGGCAGAACTTGGCCACCGCCTGCGCCGCCTTGGCCACCTTGACGGCGCTGGTGCGCAGCATCTCCAGGGCATCCGCGGGCAGCACGTACAGCCACACAGCCTGCAAGGTTGAAAGGGCAGGTGGGGGGTGGCGAGGAGGCAGAGGTGGGGGTGATGCAAGGGATCAGGGTATGCGAGCGGCGCTGGGATNGCCGGACGCCACGAGTGGGTGTAGAGGAATGGCTCTAGTGCANTCTTTGACGCTCAACAGCTGCCGATCAAGCCTGGAACAACCACAGCAGCCTGCCGCTGCCTGCCCTGCACCCTTGCCTGCTCCGCCAGCGCATGGCCTGTGGCGCCTCCCACCGCCCGCCCCGCCTTGGCTGTGCCAACCAGCGCGGTGCCGCCTGCCGCCAGGCCTGCGCCTGCTTCCCGCAGGAAGGTCCAGGCCGCGCCGCACGACTGGCCCACCCACAGCAGAGGGCCGGCGGTGGTGTACTGCACGCCCTGCAGGAGAGACCAGGAGTGCATGCCACGGGGCTGGTCAGCAGGGGTGCCGAGGCAGGGTCCAGCCAAGTGCAGCTGCCCAAGAAATGCGCCCAACATCCCAGCCATCAAATGCAGAGCACTCTGTGGGCAAGCCCTCCGCACCTGGAAGAGCGGCAGCAGGGCCGCCCCTAGCGCCACCCAGACTTGCAGCAGCACCGCAGCGATGGGGGCCAGCCCCGCCTGCAGGAACGCCGCCAGTGTGACGCCCACAGCTGCAAGGAGAGGGACGGGAAGGCACAGGGGTTAACAATGCGATGCCTGCCCGGCGTTGGCGAGCACCACGCTCACAGGCCCTGCAACCTGCAGCTGGCCACTTGCCGTAGCGCAGTGGCTGCCGGGGCAGCAGTCATCCATTGCACACGCACACCTGCCGCTGCCTGCCACGCTTGCCCGCCCGCCACGCGCAGCGCCTGGCCCGCAATCGCCAGGGGCGGCCCCAGAGCATCCGACACCGGCTGCAGCGCCGTCCTGGTGGCCTGCAGGGGCAAGGGTGAGGGCGGTCAAGAGGGCGGGCAGCAAACCACTTACAACATCAAATGCACTGTTGTTGGCTGCCCACCCGCTTGCCCACCCCTGGCGTGGGCTGCCCATCGGGTGTGCACGCCCCGCCCCATCGCTCACCCGTGCAAAGTTGTGGCACCACTTGACCACCCACACAAACGCCTCGCTCTTGCCGAAGAGGTAGGTGAGCAGGATGGAGAGGCGGATCTGCGTGTGCTGCTCCAGCCACTCCAGCACCGCGGCGGGCGGCAGCCACAGAGAGGACATTAGCCGCTGCATGACCACCTGCAACCGAGGGATGGGGTGAAATGGCCGGATGACTTTCATCTCCCCAGACTGTGCCTCATGCCAGGTGCATGCAGCACACTTGCATGGCAGCAGCCTGCGTGGCCAGCAAGCACCATCCGCGCTTGAGCCCACCTGCAGGCCGGGGACGACCTTGTACAGATCGTAGACTGCAGGGAGGGCAGAGCAGGCAAGGCAGCCAGTCAGTGTGCGTGCGCTAGATTGAAGGACAGTGTAGCAAGCCTGCCCATCGGTTGCTGCGGTCATAAGCAGTTGAGGGACACAGCTGCAGCAGTTGCTGCACTCTGCTGCACCACAACAGCCCCAACAGCCCCAACTGCTTGTTGATAGACAACTCCAAGTGCAGCAGCCTCACAGCCGATGACGAAGGAGAAGACTGAGAACGCGTAGAAGAGCAGCCAGGTCAGCGTGCGTAGCCAGGGACGATAGTACAGCCCTGCAGTTGTTGTTGAAGTGGGGTGGCAATGTCATAGGCCGGCAAACAGCTTCCTGCCCAGGCCTGGGCTGCAGGCGATGCACGCAGTGCAGCTGAAGATCACGCAGCAGAAGTGCGGCATAAGGAGTGCTAGGGACAGGGCTGCACGTTACCCAGCTTGTACTCACCGTACTGCGGCGCATAGACCGCCCAGGCCGGCAGCCCGCTCTCATACAGCTTCAGCAGTCGTTCGTTATCCTGCATCAGGCCCGATCATCCAGGCAGCCGTTTGATCATCAACAGACAGGCAACTGCCAGGCAACACAGGAGCAGCAGGGTTGCGACGCACCCATCTTTTAACAAATGCCACTCCGCCCTGGCCTGCCCAGTTTGGAGCTAACCTGGATGATGGGGCGCAGCATGCCGGGGATGCGGGGGTCGCGCCAGTTGAGCACCACCGTCCTGTAGGCATACACTCGGCTGATGGTGGTGAAGGCGTGGGCGGCGGGCCAGCCATCAGGCCCTAGCGCCTCGCCATCATGTGCCTCCTGCTGCTGCAGGCTGCTGGTCGCCGCCCCGCTCTTGGCTGAGAGCAGTGTCCCCTCTGAAGCCACGCGGTGAAGCCCGCCAGGCGCGGCAGGCAGCGGCAGCCGCCCCAGCGCCACCTGCTGCCGCTTCTCGGGTGGCGAGGCTAGCAGGCCTGCAAATGCAGATTAAACAGATGTAATTCAGTGCCAGACTGGCGTTTGACAATCACTGGCCCATGCGGCATGCGACTAGTTACTGCATCTGCTGTTGTTCCACACCACCCACTGCCCACAATTGCCCCCGCCTGCACAACCGCACCTGCAAGGCCCCCAGGGTTGGGAGCGCTGCCCACATGCAGCACCGGGCGCGGCAGGGCAGGCGGCACCTGCCTGCAGTCGGCACCTAGCCGGCTAGGGCCGTGAGACCCTGCCGCACATCCGGGCCCAGGCACATCCACCCAGCTGTCATGGCTGGCCCTGCCGTCGCCCCGGGGTGCATCCACAGACGTGCGGCTGCTGCCTCCCAGCGCATCTGACGAAGCTGAGCCTGGGCTGCCCCAGTACCAGATGGCGCCTGGGTCGCTGCCCAAGCTGTCAAAGCTGCTGCGGGCGGAGGGCGGTAGGCCCGGCCCCAACCCGCCGCGCCCCACCGCTGCGCCACCAATCGGCAGCGGCGCGCTGGCTGGCTGGGTGAGGCTGCTGAGAGCAGGCCCCGCTGCCCCTGCTTGCCATGCTGCATCCGGCTGAGCTGCCTGTGCTGCAGAGGCCGCGCCGTTTGCCAGCCGCAGCATCAGGTTGCCACGAGTGCCACTGCTGGCGCTGCCGGGCTCCCCGGCGTCGGGCGGCGGCGCTTGGTGCCCCGCCTGCTGCCCCTGCTGCGCATGCTGGGCCTGTAGCGCCGCCTGCAGCGCGCCACTGGGCGCTCGACAGGGCTCCAGCCCTGCTGCTGGTGAGCTCTCTGGCGTGCCGGCTGGCGGCTGGCTGTGCACAGGCTGCGGCGAGCAGGTCGGCTCTAAAAAGTACGCCCGGGCCGCCTCCATCTGGGAACAGCAGAAGTGACAGAGGGCAGCAGTGCTTTTACAACCAGAGCATGCGTGCTTGCAGCCCGTCAGCAGCCAGCTTGGCATGCACAGACAGCCACCAGCAGCCATGAAGGGCAGAAGGCAGCACCCACGCAGCATGGAGCAGCACCCACAAAGCACAGAGCAACACCCACCGTGGCAAACTCGCGCTTGCGCAGGTTGTGCGTCTCCAGCACCAGCCGCGCCTCGTAGCACAGCCTGCGGGTCAGAGATCAATGCGAGGCAGGTTGTGGGTGCATGAAGCGTCTGTGCAGACAAGCAGCAGGGCTGCTGGACGCGCTGCTCCCCCAGCCTTGCATCTGGCAAGCACTCCCAGGCAGCATGCAGCACAGCCACGACCAGCCCAGCTCACGGGTTGTCATACTGAATGCCTCGAATTGAGCAGAAGGGTATCTCAAAGGCATGCACACAGCCCGCATGCCGGTACGCCGCGTGGCCACTGGCAAACGGCGACTTGGCGGTCAGCCCGGCAGCCAGAGAGAAGCGAGACGGGCTGGGCCGCACGCTGCCCSTGCCAGCAGTGCGGCGGTCACACTGCAAGGCGGCAGCAGCGGCGGCTGGGTTGGGCGCCACAGTGCAGGGGGCAAGAGCGGCGGCCATACMTGGGCTGTAGGGACCGTGCGGCGGTGCTGGAGCAGGCACGCAACACGCCAGGCAGCCCCAGCTCACCAGCACAACCAGCTGCTGCTGCTCCGGTAGCAGGAGTAGCTGGCAGGCGCGGTGGCGCCGGCTGGCCCACATGCCGACCACAAGCCTGGAGAGCCTGGCCTCCAGCGGCGCCGCTGGCGAGCGGTGGCGGCCTGCCGGCGGGAGGCCGCTGGCCCGCTCCGGGCTGTCACCTACAGCCTCTTCCATGCCGCCTGCTAGTGGGGCGGGGCGGCCAGCGGCGACATCGGGGCCTTCGCCCAAGGGCTGAGCAGAGCACTGTCGGCGGGCGACGCCGTCCAATTACAAGATTAAGAATCGCGGGAGTTGCAGGAGCGAAGTATCGTACAGTGCCCGGGCGGGCTTGGAACCAGCCCCATGTTGCACGCGGCTTCCCAGCTCGCCGCGCTGCCGCCCACATGCTGGCATCGCTCCTCCCCCCTCTTTCGTGCGGGCAGACTCCTTCCGTTAATCACATGGTGGTGCGGCAGTGCATCTAGGCATGGGATGAAGCAATTCGTGCGGGTGCGGACATAGGAGAGGAGGGCACAGGGCAAAGCGGCAGAGGGGCCGGGGCCGCCTCGAGGGGTACAGAGGGCGTGGCTGCCAGGCGAGGCATGGTACAGGGGTGCAGGACAGCAGGGCAGGGCGGCGCAGGCAACACAGAGGGCGAGGGCCAGGAAAACTGGGGTACAACATGGCAGGGAGGGTTCGTTGGGCAGAGTGCGGCGTGGGCGGCCCGCGGGGCGGGCCTCTCGGTGGGAGCCGCGGCAAGACAAGCAGGGGGAACGAGCAGCCGGGGCGGCGGGTAGTGTACAGGGCAGGTGCAGTGGAGGGCGGGTACAGAGGCATGCACAGAGTGGACAGCAGGTGTCAAATCAATCGGCAGGGTGAAGGGGTGCGGGCGTCAAGGCAGTAAATCGGCTCCGGCTGCTCGTCACGAACGTTGGGTGGGGGCGCAGGCCAGCCAGTGGCCGGTGGCGGGCGCGATCAGATGGCTGCGGCGCAGGCGGCAGGTGCGCTGCTGCGCAGCAGCTGCGCCTTGAGGCCGGAGTAGCTAAGAGCCGCAAACGCGGGCGCGGGCTTGGGTTTGGGGCTGACATGCCAGAGGACCGAAGAGAAGGCGAGGCCGCACCACAAGCTCCAGAGCACCAGCAGGTCTTGCAGGCGCGCCGCACCGCTGCCTTGGCCGCCCTCCTCATCGCCACTGTCCCCGCCAAACCAGCCGCTGCCGCCGTCGTCTCCATTGCCGCCAAACCMCCCGCCGTCGCCGCCATCGCCGCCGCCTGCCTCCTCATCGCCGCCGCCGAGGCGCCGGCTGCGGCTGCGCCGCGTGCGCGTACCGGACAGGCAGTAGGTGGGCACGACGATGCGCCGTGTGTGGCTGGATGTGCGCGGCGGCAAGCACACGGAGGCGGTGACTGCGGTGGCCGTTGCAAGCGCAGCGGCAGCTGCGGTGGCGTCGCAGGCCACCACCGCCGCCAACAGCGCGCTGCTGCTGGCGCCCGCTGCCCGCTGATGGTGCTGCTGCTCCGGCTGCAGGCCCTTGCAGGGCGGCAGCAGGGCGTGGGCCGCTCGGGACAGCGCAGACGCCCCCAGGAGGCCCGCCATGGCTTGCTATCGAGCGGTGGGGGTGGCGATCGCCTGCAGGGGGGCCCAGAGGGGCAGGCAGGGGTGAGTGAGAACTTGACCTGCGCGGGGCGTCAACAAGCGTCCCGCGGAGGGCTCCCGCGCGGCCTACCACCACGGGGCAGGCTACCTCGGCGCGGTGACGCGGCCAGTGGCCCCGCCGGCGGCCCTCACCGTGGGGTAGCCGCGCGCCAAGTCTCGCACGCTTGGTTCTGGGTCTGGAGCAGGTTTTGAGACACGTGACGTTTGCAGGAAGGCGAGGGAGCAGCGCGCAGGCGGGCGCGCCCTTCATCAGGGTGCCCGCCGAGCATGCCGCGCCCCGGCAGCACGAGCGGGAGCGCCTGCCCCCACACAGCCTGTGCTGACCTCTCAGGAGCCTCCATTACTGCCCCCCTGCCATTACAAGTCGACTCATGTCTTCCTGCACACTTGAAGGCAGCGTGCTGTGAGGTGAGACCGTATTGTTGCTGCCGCAAGGGCCGTTGTCTCCCGCACAGCCACCATGGCGCCGGTGCGAGCGGCCAGACTGCTCTGCTTTGTGCAAGTGCATAGCCACTGCAGGCATCAGGATGCCTGGGGGCACCTGACGAGCTGGTCATGACGTGATTTCCTGAAGCCGCGGCAACGCTGCCGCCCATGTNGCNGGCGGCCCACGATGCTGCCCAAAAGACCTGCAAAGGCCCGCTGGGCGTCCATACTCAACCCTTACGATTTGCAAACGCCATACCTGGTGGGTTTGAGCCCTAAGAGCCTCCTTTGCACGCCGCCTCACTCNTTTTACGCCGACCATGTGCTCCAGATACCTCGCGAGCTGCTTGTATGCAGCGGTCATAGCTTCGCTGGTGTCGAGCAGCGCCGCAGCCCGTCAGCGGGGTTTGACGGCAGTGAACACCGCCAGCGGCAGCGCCGCGGCGTTGCCGCTGGAGCCACGGCCGACCACCGCAAACTGCAGCGAGCTCTTCTTCGAGCAGCGTGTGGACCAGTTTGACTTTAACGGCGACGCACCCACCTGGCAGCAGCGCTACTTCCTGTGCCCCCAGTTTGCAAATGGCAGCGGCACGGCGGCCCCGCCGATCCTCTTCCTAGGTGCGGTGGCCGCTGCCTCTGCTGCAGCTCTGATAACAACAGTCAAGTGGTATGGTGGAGCGCATCATATGCCTAACTGCACCTGCTCCCACAGCCGGCAACGAGGCGGCCGTGCCGAAAGCCGTAAACACCAGCGGACTACTGTGGGAGCTGGCCCGAGACCTTGGCTCCCTGCTCGTGTTTGCCGAGGTGAGCAGAAGGGGGCCAACCCTTCGACATTGCATCGGCAATGTGCTTGCCCCACAGGGCGGGCATGATTACTGGCCGTTGTCACAGCAGGCCGCCATGCTGCTTGCTCGGTGCTTGCTGCTGCTGGCCCGACCCCACCTCCCATGGTCTGCCCTGCGCTCGCTGCAGCATCGCTACTATGGCAAGTCGATACCGGTCAATGGCAGCGACGCAGCCGCAATGCAGTATCTCACCGTGGATGCTGCTTTAACGGATTACGTGCGGCTCATCCAGGTGGGTGGCATGAACTTAGGAGCGAGATGGGCTGGGAACGGCATCACTTCTTGCCTGTGCTGTTGCTCACGGCCACCAGGCATCCTGCCGCCCAGTTTGGCCGAAATGCTGCCCTGCTGTTTCTGACAGCCTCCTTTCGTTTGCCGCTCTTGCAGCGCATCAAGGAGGAGTATGCGTCCCCAGATTCGCCGGTGGCAGTTTTCGGTGGGTGGCGGCGGCCTCGGAGGCGCACACAGTCTGCAGCCCACCGGTCTCTGTTGTGTCCCCAGAGATCCACACCCCTGCGTGCTGATGCTTGCCTCGCTCTGACTGCCGCAGGTGCTTCATACGGTGCAATGCTGGCCGCCTGGCTGAGGGCGCGCTACCCGCAGGTAGTGACTGCCGCCCTGGCATCCAGCGCCCCGCTGCGGTCCATCCTTGTGGATGGGCAGGGGTGGGACCCAACCACCTTCTGGGAGGTGCGCAAGGGGGCAGCAGTCAGAGCTGAATAAAAAGCTGGCTGCCTACAGCCCCATGGTTGGTGCAAGTGATTGCCTTGCTGCGGCACTGCACCAGGATCTGAGAGCCTGCTCTCCTCCCTCTGAATCCCCTTTGTATCATCCCAAGCGCAGGTGGTGACGCGTGCCGCCTCGCCAGAGGGCGGCGCCGGCCCCACCTGCGCCCCCAACGTGCGCGCCGCCTTTGCCGCGCTGCTCAACCAGTCGGCCACAGAAGAGGGGCGGGCGCTGGTGGAGGCGCAGCTGGGGCTGTGCCAAGGCACGATGCAGGGGGAGGAGGATGCGCCCCTGGTCGCGCTGGCGCTCATGGTGGGCGCCTTTGACACCGCCGCCATGGCCAGCTCACCCAACGAGAGCTCCTACTTTACAGGTGGGCAGGGAAGAGGGAGATTATCCCTGTTTCTGGGCAGCGAACAGGCGCCGCAGTTGCAGATGCCAGCTGGCCCAACAGCACCGGCGCCACAACTCGCCCCCGGCCGCATGCTGCGTGCTGTGTACCGCCGGCTAAGGGTGCAGCTGCACTGCCGCCATGCGCTGCTGCAGGTGACCCGGAGCACCCGCTGCCAGCCTGGCCGATGCGGGCGGTGTGCGCTGAGATGGAGGGCGAACTGTCGGGAGACGAGGAGCTGCTGGGGGTGCGGGGCCTCGTACTGTCCAGCAGCACCATTGGCAGGGTTGCATAAGAAGCTCTGCAGCTGCCGCGCGCTTTCGTGCAGGGGTCACAGCTGCAGTGCATGCACACACCGGCTTCCTGACTGGTCCCATAGGCGTTATGGACCCTGCGTTCTCCTCGAGGGCCCACATGCTGCTGCCCTGCCCGCCCATTGCCACCCAGGCGCTTGGGCGTGCGGCAGCCGTGGTCACTAATGTGACGCAGGACGTGACCTGCTTCACGAGGGAGGCAATTTACTCGATGGCCATGCAGGTGTGCACGTGGGAATGGGTGCAGCGCAAACTCCATGCCTACAGCTTGACCCGTAACGCCAGCACACCTTGTCTTGTGCACGTGCGCTTAGCATACCCGTGTGGTCTCTTCAACTCAACCCCAGTGTTGCACCGCACATCCCGCAGACATCGTCTCCCTATTCAGGTTCGGCATTCTCGTACCAAGTGTGCAGCCAGGTGTGTGTGGGGGCAGGGCCACCGCTGCTGGGCTGCCAAGCAGGGTTTGGGGGCATGGCAGTCCTCCTGCGTGTGCTGCCTTCCAACTGGCATCTCTTCAGACATAAATCCGGCCCCCTCCTCCCTCCCAGTTTGTGCCGTCCGAGTCATTCTTCCCTTCCAACGGCACCACAGACATGTTTTTCGACATGGGTGCATTCAATGCCAGCTTCGTGGACGAGTTCTGCCGCACCCAGTTTGGCGAGGCCGGCCCGGTGCCCGGCTTTGGCGTGCTGCCGCTGCGCTGGGGCGCCCGGGCCGCCGACTTTGCCACCGCCTCTAACATCATCTTCTCAAACGGCCTGCTGGACCCGTGGAGCTCAGGTGGGTGGGCAGGTGGATGGCAGGGTAGACGCAAGCCAGGTTGTTGTTTGCTCTCCGCCTGTGCAGTTATCATGCAAGCTTGTCTGGAATCCAACTTCCATCCTCGCCCCGCAGGTGGCTTCCTGAGCAACCTTAGCGACTCGCTGGTGGCTGTTGTGATTCCAGAGGCAGGTCATCACGTCGACCTGTACTGGCCAGAACCAGAAGGTGCGTTGGGGCACAGGGCAGCAGGAGGGTTNCTGGTTGGCGGCACGAGGCATTTNTGATGCGATGTGTCGTCCTGGCGTCCTGCCGGAGCAATGCTGCCTATGTCTGATGAACGGCCATGCCAGCAGCCGTCCTGGGTTTCCAATCTCTGCCCTGCAGACCTGCCACAGTATGCGGTTGCGCGGCGGCAAGAAAAGGAGCTGCTAACCAAGTGGCTGGCCGAGGCACAAAGCACAGCTGGGCAGCCTGGTCAGGCAGGCTGATCCTGTGCAAAGGACGGCCAGCGGTCTCGCTCACGCTCCAATCCTTTCCTCCTGTGACGATTGCCTGAGCGGTGCCTTGCATTCGTTACATGCCAATCAAAATATTGCTGTGGATGTGATCAAGCCCCCAACTGCCGCGCGGTGTTCCGCCTGACACCAAGTCTAACAACACGATCATTGCCGCGACCGGCAGCCCTCTGGCCACGGCCATGCAGGCGCCACCGACCCAGCTGGCCAGCCGCACGCCCATGCTGCTGCTGTCGACTGCAGAGCGGCTGAGCTGCAGCGGCACCAAGTGCGCAACCTGGCCCATAAATTGGAAGGGCTCGGGAGCGCCACCTGCCGCCCGCAGGAACCCAAACCGGGCGCCGTTACGCTGCAGCGCAGCTGATATGTACGGCAGGAAGGTTTGTGGGGGCAGGGTCACCGCGCCGGGGCCGCCCACCAGGCTCACGGTCCACTGTTGTGCACGCAGCTGGGCTGCCGCCAGGCCGGGGTTTGCTCGAAAGGCGTCCAGCAGCGCATCGGCGCATGCGTTGACCAAGGGAGTTGCCCCCTGTTGCGCGTCTGCGGCAGCTGCAACCTGCTGCAGCACCTGCGCCATGGCGGGTGTGGGCTGCGCTGGGACTGGCAGCAGCAGCTGCATGGCGCCGCCGCGTGCCACGGTCAGGCTGGCTGCTGCGCCAAACAGCAAGCCTGCACGCAGCCCGAACTGCGTGAAATCCGCGTCGATGTGCAGTGCATCGAGCCGGCGAGGTGGCAGCTGTATGGGACGGGGCCAAGTGAGATAGTGAGGGAGTAACAAAGCATGAGACCAGGAGCGTTATCAGCCGTACAGCAGGACCGGCCAGGTGCAGTCGCACCCTCGTGCAACTTGCAGGGGCGGAACAGAGCGGGCTGCAGTTCCCTTGCCACGGAAGCCGGCTGGTCGGGGGAATCGCACCTGGCGCAGCGGATCAATCGGCCAGAGCGCCTCGAACTCAGCTTGAACCTGTGCAGCCGCCTGCGCAGCATCCACCTCCAGCTGCTGGGGAACGCCCGGATTGGCCGCCTCCTGAGCAATGGCTGCCTGCTGAGCAGCCGCCGCCGCCTGCTGCGCATTGGCTGCCTGCTGCGCATTGGCTGCCATCAAAGTTCTCATCTTGTGCGCCCTAAAGGCCAGGCCGGGCAGGTGCAGCGCCACGCTGCGCACGCTGTGTGGCAGCCGCTGCAGCCCGGCTGCGCTGTACCAGACTAAACCCAGCTTGCGCAGGCGGGTAAGTGGGGCCAGCACGCCTGCGGCAGGGGGAGCAAACAAAGCTCAAACTCAGTGGTGAGGAGCAGCCAAGCTTCATGCAGTGCATGGCGCAAGCTTGCAGCAGCAAACCAGCTGGTCCTTAAGACGTGGTGCAAGTTTTCGCCTGCAAGGCCAGCACTGCATGCACACCTGCCCACCTGCATCAAACCGCTGCCCCAGCGTGCCCGTCCAGGTGCTGAGTTGCCGCAGGCTGGTGGCTGCTTTTGGGTGGGCTGCCACCAGCTGCAGCAGCAGACCCAACTCCTCCTCGCTGACCCTGCTGCCACGGCCGCCATCCGCAAACCACACTGCCCGCAGGTTGGGCAGGCGCAGCAGCCAGCGCAGGCACGCTGCCAACCGCCCGGGCCGCCGCTGNCAGCGCTGCAAGGTCCACCAGAACGCACAGCGGCGTTGTGTGGGCTACCTCGCGCTGCACACGTCCCAGCAGAGATGCTTGGCGCTGCGCTTGTGCAACTAGCCGGCAATCAACCGGGAAGTCGGCGCAGAAGGCCAGCACGGCGAGGGCCTCCTGGAAACGAACGGACCGGCGGCGGCGGCGGCATTAGGCAGGAAGCAGGCAGCGCGAGGATGCCTTGCACGCAACAAGGATAATCCGCCCCTCACCGCTACAGCTCCTATGCGTGCGGCCAGCGGTGCAGGCAGCGCCAGGACGCTCTCCAGCAGGGCTTCCATAGCCGCGCCTCCAGAGCACTGCAGCTCCGCCATCAGAGCGCCCTGCGAGCTTGCAACCACTTGGTGCCGCCTGGAAGCTGGCCAGCCAGCCGAATGGTGAGGCGTCACAAGCTTGCGGGCTGTGGGGGCCACGAGCGTGATCGGCCTCTGGGGAGCGGGTGTTGATCGCCTGTTACGAAGATTAGTGGAGGCGGGGCCCGCAGGGATGAGCCACCAGGCCATCCGCCGGCAGCGCACGCTGCGACTAGGTTTGGCCCCGCGTGCAAGGCTCGCCCTGCCGCCGGTGCCTTGAGCAGACCACTGCTGCACAACACGGGACAGTGCAAGAAATGCAGTGGGTGAAGGGAATCACGTGCAAAGTCTGCGCTGGCGTCCGGCAGCAACGGTAAAAGGGAGGGAGGAGGGTATGCAAGGCATGGTTGGGTCGATACAGCACGCAGCACGGCTGCTCGGGCGCAACCTGCAGGGCACCAATTGGCGCTAGTGGGAGCGGGCACCTTCTTTGGGCAGCGTGCACAGAACAGCACAGCACGGTGGGGGCCAGCAACACTTTGGGCGCCTCCCACATGAACAATGGGTGCGCCGTCCGCCACCCAGGCCTCAAGCTGGCAGGTGCGCAGGGTGTTCTGGCAGGGCAGCTGCCATCTTGGCAGAGGCAGCTCCAGCTAGGGAAGAGCAACAAGGGACAGAAGAGAGCAAAGAACCGGGCAATGTGCGTGCATGGGGTTTTGCGGCACATGGGCACACTGGCCCAGAGTCGCGTGCTGCCATGCGCGGCGGCAGCGCAAGAACGGGGGAGTGGTGGGAGGAACGGGGAGGCAAGGCGGTCACTTGCTTGCCTGCCTGGCGTGCAGCTGGAAGGATGGCACAATGAGCGGGAGCAGCAGCTGCTGTGCTGGCGGCAAGCGCGGCGCAGCACAGCGTGCCAAGAGAGCCAGACAGCAGCAGGAGGGGCGGGTGAGAGCTCAAGTGCACTGCGCCAACGCCTCGCGGTCCCCAACTGTTGCAACCCACCCTTGTTCTCACCCTTGTTGGCTGTTCTACAAATGCTTGGGAGAGATGGCTGCTCCCCAGATGCTTGAGAGAGGTGGCTGCTCTACAGATGCTTGGGAGAGGGTGAACACCAGGGCAGAGGCGAGTGCAGGGGGTTTCCAAGGGGATGTCAGGGGAGTGGGCTGGCAGCAGAGCTGAGCATCTGGCAGGCTTCAGGGGCACGAAGCAAGCAAAGCGGCCAGTGCACCCAAAAACTAACCAAACACCCAAAAACTGCACGGCCGCTTCCCTCGGGCGCCCTCACCCAGGGGCAGGCAAACGTCGCGCATGGGTGCCTGAGCACAAAGGAAAGCCATCCTGCTTGCTCGCTGAGATGGTGCACCATGCCTAAGGTGCATTGAATTGGATTAGCCTGCGCCTACCGTGGGTTTGGCGGCAGTGCATGGTCGCTGAATGACGGCTGGGGCGGCGGTGAAGGCGGTGGAGCGGGGCGGTCGGCTGGCGTGCCGGTCGAGCCGATGGCTGCATCCCATGCCTTTTGAGCGCTGCGCAGCGCCAATTGGGCGCCTCTGCGGGCCGTGCATGCCCGGGTCGCTCATGAGCGTGCTGCATGCTGCGGCCGCCGGCCGGCTCCAAGCGGGGCCTCGGGCCTGCTCCGGCCTCTTGACCCGGCGTGGGACGCAGCGGACAGAGCAGCCGGGTGAGTGGCGCGGCCTGGGGCGCACATGGTCGGCGCATGGTCGGCTGCGCGCCCTGCAGCACTGCTGGACCGCTCGGCAGCCTGCACACATCTCTCAGCAGCGGTGTAGGGGCGCCCAGGGGGCCGGCGGCCCCCCGCCCATGCTGCGGCGCTGAATGGCAGGCCCCCGGCGCTGGCTGGGAGGTGCAGCAGCAGCCGATGGACGCTCGGGAAACGCCAGCAGCAGCGCCGCGCGCCTGGAGCCCTGGCCTCCCAGCGCCGCCACCGGCCGCTTCCCACCGCCGCTGCTTGCCGTGCTCCTCCCTCCCTGCCCGCAGTCACCATGGTGCAGCGCCTCACCTACCGCCGGCGTCACAGCTACGCCACCAAGTCCAACAAGCAGCGGATCCTGCGGACCCCTGGCGGCAAGCTGGTGTACCAGCTGGCCAAGAAGAAGACCTCCCACCCCACCTGCCCCATCTCCGGCCAGCGGCTCAATGGGGTGAGTTGCGGCTGAGCAGGGTGTCGCAGCAGGTGCTGCAGCACAGTGGCCAGCAGCACAGTGGCAAATTGCTGCTGGCATAGCTGGCAAGGCTCTTGGTGCGGCATTGGCAGCGCAAGTGGATCGCCAGCTTTGCAAGGGCAGTGCAGCGTGGCGGCGGTGGATGGGCAGCCCATGCAGGCTGGCAAGCAGCTTGGATGCGGCAGATCGACGGCCCGCAGCTGGCAGCCCAAGCCGCGTTAGTCGCTGTTGGATTGCTCGGCCGCTGCTGCCACCATGGCAGAAACAGTGGCGGTGGCGGCGGCGCGGCGCCGGTCGTGGCGGATGTAGCGCGACGACTTTTGCAATGACACTTTGCTCACCTCCCCACCCGCCCGCCCGCCCTGCCCGCAGCTGCCCGCGGTGCGCCCCAACAGCCTGCACCGCGTGAACAAGAGCAAGAAGACGGTGCACCGCGCGTACGGCGGCCACCTGGCGGCGGGCGTGGTCAAGGAGCGCATCGTGCGCGCCTTCCTGGTGGAGGAGCAGAAGATCGTGAAGAAGGCGCGTTCGGTTGCTCTGTGCTGTGCTGGGGCTGGCACGTTTGCTGGGGCTGCCTGCTCGCCGGCCTGCTGATGGCTGCCTGCCCGCCCGCTGCTTGCTCTCCTTCTGTACCTGCATTGTTTGGCTTTTTGCGTGCTGGCCCCGCTGGCTGCTGGAGAGTGGAGCAGCCTGCAAATGCGGAGTGGTATTATCTCCACTGCGGGTGCTGGCCTCAGTACAGCTTAGGTGGTGCCGCGTCAGACGGCTGGCCAGGCAGCTGGCTGCTGCAGCGGTGGCAGTTGCAGCGCATCTACCAGAGGCAACAGGTGGCCAGCTCGGCTGGCAGCTTGGTGACAGCCGGGCGAATGGGCAGCAGCTGCGGCAAGCCACAGGGTGTGGTGTCTGCCCGCCAGCCCTGAGCAGTCGCACACCTTCGGCACAGCATGGCAGGCTTTGCTGCCCCGGCAGGCTTGAAATCTTGCGCCACGCGCTGCAGGGCGGCATTTGCAGCGGGTGGCGCAGCGGCTCGGCGTGCTGCATGCAGCCAGCTGCTGCAGCAGCCCACAGCAGCCGCGGCACACGCTGCCGCGCTCGCATGGCAGGCAGCATCAGACGTGCTGCCATCCTTGCTGCGTCTTTGCTGCGTCTTTGCTGCCTCTCGTTCGCACATGTTGCTGCAGCTGAGGCATGTTGCCCCACCGCCCCCACCCGCCCTGCCGCAGGTGCTGAAGCTGCAGGCTGCCAAGGAGGCTGCGCAGGCCAAGGCCGCGGCGGCAGGCAGCAAGGGCAAGAAGAAGTCCAAGAAGTGAGCGGCGCACGCGAGCGGACAGTTGCGCCCCATGCTCCCGCTGTAATGCACCCTCGATGAATGGCAGGGCTGATGCCCGGCAGCAGTGGGCAGGGGCAGGCAGGCAGGCAGGGCAGGCGATATGGGTGCTCATGGGTGCTGCTGAGCAGCGAGGACTCGGAGGTGCAGCAGCTTGCGTGTGGTGCGGCAAGAGGGTGCATCGAGCAGCTTGTGGTCGAGAGCTGGGCTGCACACAGCGGGGCCGGAGCTGGTGAATGCCTGCGATACCTAGGCGCAGCTCTCGGTTCCACAGCCCTGCCCTGGCATTCTGGGCATGTGATTGGAGAGTCATGGCCCTCACCATGGACATGCAGAGGCACTTTACAACGAGTGGCAGTGGCTGGCATGTGCTGTGGGTTGCCTCGAACTGCGCTGCCTCGGCCACGCTGGGGCGCTCATGCTGGGCGGGAGCGCAACTTGTGCAGCGCCTGTCATCGCCCAGCGGATCGATCGGCGCATTCTCTGGCCATGGAGAGCAACAAGGAGAATCAGGAAGGTCCTGCGGCCTCCGTCTCGGTGGCCTCCCCGCGCGTGAGCTCCGTGGGGGCGCCGTCAGAGGGCGGCGATCATCCGGCGCAGCAGAGCCAGCCCCAGGGCTACCAGCCCACGCCCTACAGCGACCACCTGCACTGGGGCGGGGTGCAGAGAATGCTTCATGCTCGCAGCGACGCCAGGAGCGTCGCCAGCAGCGCTGCGGCCGATCGGGACGACAAGAGCATCTATGCGGAGGATGTGGGCGCCCTGGACGCGCACACGGGTGAGCAGGGGCCGCGTTTGTCTGGCGCTGCCCTCGCCTGCTGGCCCTCACCCCGCTGCGCGTCACCCTGGCCGCAGAGGGCGATGAGCACGACGAGGATGACCACGAGGATGAGCCCGAGGAGCTCACTCTGACGCAGGTGCGGGGCGGCAGCGGCTGGCGGCGGCGCCAGTGGCTGGCGCTCTCTTCTCCGCTCAGCCGTGCTGCTTGCCACGCCTGCGGGCTTTGGGATGGCAGCATTGCATGTCACAATGCACGGCACCCCGGCCCAGCCACCCGCTGCCCAACCGGGGTGCCCGCCCCTCCCGCCGCCGCCGGCCTTGCAGGTGCAGGGCGAGCTGCGGGATCTGCCGCCGCTGCGGCACGAGCCCAGCGCTGTGGAGAGCGCCTTCACCGGCATCTCCGCAGCGGGCAGCCTGGCGGATGTGGTGGACCAGCTGGCAGACCAGGCGGTGGCCGGGGAGCTGAGCCCCCGCCAGGCGGCGGCCGCCATTCGCAGCGCC
>JADXDR010000104.1:53101-77005 GCA_025026875.1 Chlorella ohadii
ACCGCAGACATGATGGACAGCATCCCTCTGGAGGCTGAGGCTCCGCCTGCAGAGGCGCTGCCAGCAGAGGCGCCTCCTGCAGCTGATGAGGCGCCGCTCACAGCAGCCCCTCCTGCCGAGCAGCCTGCCGAAGCAGCGGCGCCCGCGGCAGCGGTGGGTGAGGCGGCAGATGGGGTGGCGCCCGCTGAGCCTGCTGCGGCCGAGGACGAGGCAGGGGAGCAGCAGCAGGAGGAGGATGAGGAGCAGCAGCAGGACGAGGACGAGGAGCAGCAGCAGGAGGAGGAGGAGGAGGAGGAGCCGGCGCTGCCCGAGTCCAAGTCAGCTCACGATGTGGCCGCTGTGCTGGATGCTGCCGAGGTGCCTGCTGTGGAGGAGGAGCCCTCGGCTGCTGCAGCACCCGCAGCAGCAGATGGGGCAGCTGAGCAGGACGGCGACAGCGGCGGCGGCGCTCCCGCGGCTGCCACCGGTGCAGGGGCAGTTGCGGCGGCAGCGGCGGCAGCGGCGGCTGGCGCGGTGGCGCGCAAGCCCTCTGGCTCCGCCTACCGCTCGCGCCTCATGCAGCAGCTGACCGCCAGCGGCAGCGAGGATGACATCACTGTGTACAGCTCGGCTGACATCGCGGGCGGCTCCAGTGCAGCACGCCAGGACCCTCTGTCCCAGGCTGCGGCGGCCGCGGCCCCGCAGCAAGTGCAGCAGCCGGCCGCGGCAGCAGGCAGCGGGGGCGGCATGCAGCCGCTGTCCATCGCCAATGGCGGCAGCGGAGGCAGTGGGGTGATGCCCGAGCAGGATACGGCCAAGGCGCTGGCCGCCATCAATGCCGCGGCCAGCAACAGCGCAGCCGGCGAGGGCGGCGAGGCGGCAGCGCAGCCCGAGCTGCTGTTCCCGCCGCAGTGGTACCAGACGTTCAAAGGTGCGGGCCTGGGAGTTGTGCGGGGGCTGGGGGTGGGAGGTGGCTGGCTGCCAATCACGTTGCAAGCGGCAGGCCTCGGCAGCACAGCTGTTCCCCTGGAAATTGCCCAACTCGGCACCTGAACTGGCTGCCGTTCATGCGCTGCATCTGCAGGCTTGCTGTACATGGACGGGGTGGACTCGCTGGGCCGGCCCGTGGTGGTGCTGAACGCNAGGTGCGCCGGCTGCTGCTACAGCATGACATAGTTAGTCANGCTNNGGGCAGGGCTGCTGTGCTGCAGTGGCACTGCTCAACTGCATGCCTGCNTGTGCAGGGATGACGCGGGGCAATGGTGGGCAGGCACCCAGGCACCCNTGCCAGCGCAACGGCGNCCTCCCGTGCATCGCCCGGCTANGCCCACGCNTAACCGCTCCACCTTGTGTGGTTTGTGTGCCTGCCGCTGCGCTGCGCAGATGCGGTGCCGCCCAACATGAAGGCGTCCGCTCTGGTGTTTGTCAAGGCGCACCTGGAGCCGCTGGTCAACCAGGTGCGTGCTGGAGGACTTGGTGGGGTGGGATGGGTTTGGTGGCCCAATAACAGCTGGCGGCGGCTTCCTCTCACCGCCTCTGCACTGTGGCAGCATCCGCTCCACCGCGCCGTCCCCCACCCTCCTCCCCCTGCAGGGCGACTATGTGCTGGTGTTCACGTCTCGCGGCCACGCGCGCCTGCCGTCCATGTGGATCATGGGCGCCTACCGCTCCCTGCCCCGCCCCTTCCGCAAGAACGTGCAGCACGTGGTGCTGGTCCGCCCCTCGGGTGCGCCGCCTGCTGGGTTGATTGAGGAGCGGGGACTGCCGCTGGGGGTCTGCATTGCCCCTCTTGCAGGGATGGTTGGGCATGGCTGTGCTGCACACTTCTTGCGAGTGCGGTTGAACTGACATGGCCTTGAGGTGGTGCGCTTGCAAGTCAGCCTGCACCGCTGGCTTGAGCAGTGCATCAATGCCAGCACTGCTGCAATGCCTCCGTGTTCCCCAGCCAACCCCGTCCTTTGCTCTTCTTGCTGCAGCCTTCCTGCGCACGGTGCTGGCCTTCATGCGGCCGTTTGTGAGCAAGAAGGCGCACCGCAAGATCAAGCAGGTGCGCTGTGCGCGCTGTGTGCTGCGTTGCACCCTGGGCTGTCTGCCTTCACCAACCTGTCGCCCGGCTACCCCGCGCTCAACAGCACAGACGCAGCCTTGCCCTGCTCCCCCACTCCTGTGGCTCGTCTTGCGTTTCAGGCCTTGCCTGCAACAATCGCAACCCCCCTCCCCCTGCCCCACCGCGCTCCCGCCACGCAGGTGCAAAGCGTGCACGACATCGCGGCGGCGACCGAGGGCGAAGTCACGCTGGCCTCCCTGGGACCAGCCTTCTCAGCGGAGCTGCTGGCAGCTGAGGAAGAGGCGGCGGCGGCGGCAGCACCAGTGGCAGGCGGGGGCACCGCACCCGCGGCGGGCGGCAGCGCCGGGTCCAGCCCCTGAGATGCTGCTGCTGCTCCTTGTGTGACAATAAGCCCGTACCTTCTCAACCGATCTGTGCCTGCGCAACACTGCATGCCTTCATCCGTGTTTATTTGCTTGGAGAACTGCTTGCTTGCTTAAAATGTCAAAAACTGAGGCAGAGTGACAGCGTTGGCAGCAATAAAGGGGTGGGAAAGAGGTGTGCAGTTTGAACGAGAGGCTAAAAGGCTTGAAAGGCAGACGGGGTGGATGTCATGTTAGCGTAGAGAGATGTCCCGAGCTTGCAGAATTCCGAACGGGGCTCACTGAGCGACAAGTGGGGGGCAGCACAGGCATGGGCAGCACAGGCATGGGCTCGGATACAAACGTGCGGTCAGTGGTGGGCAAAACTGGATTGTGCATAAACTTACGACATGTGTGCTGGAGCTGAAGCGTCCCGACCCCTTCATAGGGTTGGGCCATCCAACGCTGGGCAGTGCATGCCGCCCAACCCCGCTGCCCGCCAGCTTCACTTCAGGCTGCCCAGCAGGTCAGCAGCTGCCTTGCGGCCCGACATCAGCGCTCCATGGGTGGTGGCTGGGTCATCCGCCCTGGTGTGCTCCCCCGCGAAAAAGATGCGCTTGTTGGCGATGGGTGCAGCGGTGCTGCGTCAGAGGGCAAGCCAAACAACAGAGGAATCGAACGTTGCTGTCACGCACGTGCATGGAACATAAGCAAGCACAGCTAGGCACGGTCCTCGGCTGGTCAAGCCTCCAGGCCTCACTTGGTGTGCGCCGCGGCGAACGCGCCTCCAGGTGCGCTCTTGGTGAACGAGTAGCTGCCCCAGGCAAGCGGGTCCTTGCCCCAGGCCGTGACGGCGTACTGCAAGGGAGCAGCGGAGGGCGGTGCCACGGCTGGGCCTCATTGTGCGCTGTGAGCGCAACTCGACACGCCTGAGGCCTCGCCAGCAGCGCATCTCAATAGGCCTCTGCATGCCCCAGATAACCAGGCCGGTGCCTGGCCCCTCTTTGCAGCCTCACGCTGATGGGCTCCGGCACGTTTGCCGCTCCAAACAGTTTCTTCAACACCCCCATGTACTCGTCCTTCACTTGGGCAGCCGTCTTCTGCTCCAGCTGTGTGGCGTACTGCGCTGCGTTGAACGCCACCAGCACTGGCTTGCCTGCAAGGAAGAGGGTGGCCGGGGGCAGGGGCGTGCGGCGATCGGCACCAGTTCCAGGGGCAGTTGGGCACCGCAAGAGGCCTCGCTGGCTTAATCCGAAAGGGTGACGCTGTTGAAGACATGCCGCTCAGCTGCACAACTCCACCACACCGGCATGCACTCCCCCAAGCACTCCCCTCCATTAGTCGCCCCACCCGTGTGCGGCAGCATGTTGTACGTCTCGCTCCAGGCGCCGGGATTGCCGCGCGGCGCCACGCGGTTGATCACCTCCAGATTTTTGGGCCAGAACACGCGAGGGAACACCAGTACCAGCTGCATGGGGCAGGGCAGGTTGGGCTGGCTTTGGAACAGGTATGAGAGGCAGCAGGGCAAGTCAGTTGGGGGCACACATCGGTGTATGCCACTTGGCTCCCACCCAAGGTTGCTCACCTTGCTGCACCAGTCCCCCAGACCTGCTCAACCTCCCAGCCCGGCCGCACCTTGTTGAGCAGGCCCACTCCCAAGCCATCCAGGGCCCGCTGGTTGGCATCTGGAAGCGGCGGCTGCCACTGCAGGCTGCCCCGCTTCAGCACGCCCAGCGGCAGCGCCACCACCACACGCTGAGGTGAGTGGGGGCCAGGGAGCAGGGCGAGGTCAGGCATACAGTTGTCCATTGGTTTAGGAGCAGGCGGTAAGTGTGTGCAGCAAGCTTGGGGATCCCACCCGCAAAACATGCACAGTCGATTCTTGCATAGATTGGCACTCCTTCAAGCCCTCACCTTGGCGGTGAAGGTGCCATTGTTCGCAGTGCTGATGAGGATGCGATTGGGGTTGCGCGAATCGATGCCGGTGACCTGCGCATGAGAGGTGGCACAGGGACCGGAGCAATTGAGCTGCATGCATGTGGATGGTGTTGTCAGGGCCTTGCCCCTGCCCAAGCGCCACAGAGGGCACCAAGTCATGCCGGCTTGCTCGGGGTGGACCAGCCACTCACCCAGCCCCTGCAACCAACAGGCACCAGCCCGGTCACGTGCTGCTACTCTTTACCTTGTGCCCCAGACGCACATCCAGCTTGCCGCCCGGCCCCTGCACCAGCGACTCCACCAGCCTCTGGTAGCCTGCAGGCAGGGGAGGAGACGGAGGGAGGCACGGGTGTGTGGGCCAGCCACTGTGGCGCAAGCAGTCCTGCCTGCCAAGGACAGCGTGCGGCAGCGTGGCGGAGGCAGGGCCAGCACGCCAGCATGCAAGCAGCTGTCCTAGTCTGGCAAGCCCCTTCTCTGCCTCTGGGGCAGATGGGTCCACACTGCAGGCAATCCACACCACAGGCAGCCACGGCAGACGGAAAGTCACCTCCGGTCACAAACTTGTCTCCGCCGTCCAGCCCGCCCTCATCGCCGTCAAACCAGCTGGACAGCAGGCCCAGCGCGCCCGCATACTCGTGCTCAATATTTGTGTTCAGCAGCGCCCTGCATAAGGGTGGGCAGTGACAAGCTGAGTTTGGGGATGAGGGCACAAGTGCAATGCAGCCATGTCAGTCGCACTGTTCAAGGCCCCCCAACTGCTGCACAGTGCTACCGCCTCTGCTAGCGGCACCTACACCACCAACTGTCTTTGGCACGCGCATGCCCAGCCACCCACTCGCACCCCACTTGATAAAAAAAGTAGTCCTCACCTCAGGCCCAGCTGGTCCAGGCCCTGCGCCTTGCCCAGCTCCTGGCTGACCAGTTGTGCAATCCCTGGGTCGGCTGAAGAGCCGTCCAGCCGGTCCTGCTGGCGCCTCAGCGCGGCCATGAAGGCGTCGTACTTGCGCTCCCAGCTGGGGATAAGTAATTGGGCAGGAGATGGCGACAGCATGAGCGGCGTGCATGTGTGGACCGTACCGCAAACATGCCTTTGCTTGGCCAACTTGTGCCAGAGCAAAGACAAGCAGGGCATGTGGGCAGCCGCAGCCATCTCAACAACCTCCACCACCCTCTTGCTCACCTTGCTTCCTGCGCGTCCGTCACCTCTGTGCCGTCCCACAGATACATCTGGCTGTTGTCGTAGTCAGTGAGGCGCTGTGCCAGCGCCACCTTGGCCTGCTGCGCCAGGGCGGTGACCGGGTTGCCATCCAAGCCATGGATCCAGCCGGCACCAAGGTCCACAGCGACCTTGCTGCCGCCGCCCGCATCCAGCTGCGCGGTCCAGCACCTGCACAGGGTTGGAAGGCAGCCGGGAGCTTGCAACTAAGTGTGGCACAACGTCAGCCGACACATCAAGGCGCAGGAACTGCCGTGGCCCCAGTGAGCGCCCCGGTCTGCCTGTGACGAAGACTTTTGTCCACCTAGTCTAGCCTAACATCTCAGCGCCAAACTCAAAGGGCCCAAGTGCATGAGAGAACGAAAACCGTGCCCTCATGAAAGTCTGCGCACCTGCCGCCGACGCGTTGGCGCGCCTCCAGCACAATCACTTTGCCAGCACCCAGCTTGGCAGCAAGGTCGCGTGCTGCCGTCATACCCGCCATGCCAGCGCCGATCACAATGACATCCGCCTCACGGGTGGGCGCCTGAGCCAGCTTGCGTGCCTGACCGCCCATGGGTGCTCCGCCGGTGGCGGCGGCGGAGCCCAGAAGGGCTGCTGCAAGCAGCGCCGCGCTCAGCGCAGCGATCATCGTCCTCAAACCTGCAGCCTGCTTGTACGGCGCAAGCTTCTAGCCGCGGTGCGCTGTGCGTGGGCCGCGGCCTGGGCTGTGCCTGACAGACCGCGAGCACAGCGTTCCAGCCTGCTCCAGCTCGCATAAGATCTCGGCAGCCTGAGGCGCGTGTGTTCCAGCGGCCACATGCTGCCTGCTGTGCTCTGCCGCCGGGCTGTGCGCCGCCAAATGTGGGCAGCAACGATGCATTTCGGCTCAAAGGGGAAGTTGACGCCCCTCGTTAGGTCTTTGATGGCACACTGGGGGGCACCAGCCAGGCAAAGGTGGCTGCCCTGAGCTACAACACGAAGCGGTATCCAGCCAGCCCTATCATTCCCCTTGCGTGAGCGTATCATGGCCCCTGAACCGGGCTGCTTGCAGGCTGTGCTAGCGCAGCATCTTGGCAACGTGTACAGATTGCAGAGAGTACACAGGCGATAGTGGTATAGAGGATGCAGGGAAGGATATGAAAGGGAGGCTGGCAGGCAACAGAGACGTGCCGCGTTATTTGCAAGGGTTTACTTTAATTGAGGACGCCATTGTTGGCGGGCTGTTGGCGGGCTGAGGCTCTTCGCTCCCAGGCGCAACCTTCCCATCAATCAGCCGGCCAACAAGCGGGGGGAGGCCCAGGCAAGCACTGCATCTGTCTTCCACAGCAGCTGCAGCTTGCTGGTGCCGCTGGCCTGCACCCACTCGATCTGGATGGGCGAGTCGCCGGCTGGCAGGGTAATCTTTGCTGTTCTGGTGGCCGCTGTTGTTGCGCCTGCAGCAAGGTCACGAAGATGGGTGGCCTCTCACCCCTGTGGCAGCTGAGCTGGCAAGGCATAGTACAGCTTATAACAAGCTGCAGTTGGAAAGCGATTAAGAGGGGCAGTGGTTGGCTGACTAGCCGGTGCCAATGCAAAGGCACCGCATCTGACCGGCAATGTTCAGTTCAGCGACCACGGAGCCCCTGAGCGTCACGCGCACACTGCCCGTGGCCTTGAGCAGCAGCTGCACAGAGCTGCTGCGCTTGATGTCGTTGCTGGCAACGCGCAGGATGCCTGCAGAGGCCAGTGTGGGATTTATTGTAGGGTGACCTGCCAGGTGTACAAGCAGGCAATGCTGTCCGAAGCATCTCCAACGACCCTCTTCCGCAAGCTTGAGACCGCACCTGTGGCATTGACGGCGAATAGCATCCGATGCTTGGCGCTCAAACAGGGCTGCCGAGCGGCCGCAGGCAGGAGGGGATCGCACACAAAGCCGCTGCCGATGAGTGCGAGTGGCATAAGGCCGCGCTCCAACACCTTCTGGCCGGCCAGCCTGCACAGGTTGCAAGGCAGGTAGAGGGGAGGGGCGAGTGGGTTTCCATACGGCAGCTCGCACAGTGCATGGTTGAAGCCGCAACGGCACCGATGCATTATCTGCGGCACCGCATGGCCCCAGCATGCATCCAGGAACTCTGCCCCAAACTGCTGCTTGCACAAGCGGGGAACTTGCCCGCCCTGGTGGTTTGGGAAGGCCGTGGGTGCAAAGCTGCCGCGGATCAGTGAGTAGGTCAGGCCGGAAGCCGCCTTGGGAGCAGGTGGGGGCGGCTTAGGGGAGGGCGGCAGCGGGCTTGGAGGAGGCGGCGGGCTGGGGCTGCAAAGTCAGCGGGGAAGGGAGGCGCGAAAGTGGTGGCCGCTGCTATCCTTTTGGTGTGCCTGGAGCATCATGCCGTCTTTACACAATACAGCATCAATCACAAGCCTACCTGGGTGGTGACGGTGAGGGAGGTTGCGGCGGCGAGGGTGAGGGTGGCTTGGGGCTGGGAGGTGGGCTGGGGCTGCGGCGGCAAGGAGAAGGGAGGAATGTGTTGTGGCCGCTCTATCCTTCAGCGTGCCTGGGGCGTTGATGCTGGCTGTGTCACAGCGGGCAGCACGGTGTGTGTGCAGCATGAGGCAGCACTGCAAGCTGCATTCACCTGGGAGGCGGCGGTGAAGGAGGAGGCGGAGGCGGATAAGGGGGAGGCAGCGGCGGCGGCGGCGACGGCGAGGGGCTGGTGCACAGTGGGAGGAGGGAGTGATTGCGCAGTGAGTGCTGGCATCCAAGGCTGCCCCTGAGCCGCCCAATGCTCTCCACACCCCAGCAAGTAGCGCAACAAAGTGCACGGCATGTGGCAGCAGCGCAGCGGGACTGCACCTGGGTGGAGAGGGCAAAGGAGGAGGTGGCAAGGGTGGCGGGCTTTGCTGCTGAGCTGTTGGCGGCGAGGGCGAGGGCGGCGGGAACACCGGAGGGCTGCGGGCAAGCGAACAGAAGGGAAATCTACTTGAGCACACGCGGGCACTGGGTTCGTCGCACGTTGGCTTGGCCAGTGCAGCTGGCTGTTTGGCTGGGTCGGCACTTGCAGCTGTCGCTTYCTTGGTCCAGGACACGGTCAGCTGGAACGTTCCAACGTTCACGTTGTTGAACTCGCCAACGGCCCACCTGCAAATGGGGGCCACAGGCAGGCAAGTAGGTTGGCTGCGCTTGCCGGCGGGCAACCATGCACACCAGCCGCCATGCATGCACACGCTTGCTCAGCACAAAAGAGAGCAGCACAGTACAAGTGCGCACCAGTACGTGGTGCCCGCCACAGCATTGAACGTCATCAGCGAGGGCCCAGGACCCTCTGGGCAGCCATCATCCCCGCCCGTGACACAGGTGGGCGCCTGCGGCAGGCCGCCGCCGCCAGCTGCTGTGCCCGTGAGCACCGCGACGGTGGTATCCCACTCGGTGGAACCGCAGGTGGACAGCTGCACCTCGCCGCTGGCAGGGGCGGTCCAGCTGAACAGCAGGCCCAGGTCTCCATCCCACAGCCCTCCGTTGTTTTCATCGTAGCAGTCCATGCCTAAGATACTCTGAACTGCGTTTTCAAAGGAGAGCACGCCGCTGGTCCATGGCAGGTCGGCGGGCACCCGGATGGGGTCGCTCGCAGTGCCGCTGCCGCCAGCGGCAGGCGGCGAAGGTGGGGGCGCAGGTGGCGGCGAGGCTACGTCTTTCAAAGGCTGCACGTTGGTGGCATACTGGTCGACATAGTTGCCCGCCGGGCTATACTGGCTGCAAGCATGTGGATTGTTGGGGAGACGAGGGAGGAGTGGGAGGGAAAGCAAGTCACTACACTTGTCCGTGTGGAGCAGTGGAGCAGTGGGCGTGCACAGGTGAGTGTAAGTTGTGCAGCAATGCAGAGTGTGGCAGCACGTACTCTGGAGCAGTGCCTCACCACACAACCAAAGTCCAGTCAGGGAAGGAGGAGCCAAAAGGGCTGTTGGTGGTGCAGGCCTGGATTCCGCAGCCGACCTGCGTGGTGGCTTGCCACACAACCTGCAGCGGAGGGCAGGAAGAGCCCAGAGCGTCACTGCGTGTGCCAACCGCGTACTCCTTGCAACATCCGCTCGGTCATGGGACTGGCAAAGCTGGCCCCGCCGCGCGGCATGAGGTCCGGATTAGCTCAGCAGCTCGATGCGCACCTGCGTGAAGTGGCCGGTGGCGCCGCTGGCCCCCGCTTTCCTTGCGCTGGTGGCAAAGTCCCAGAGCGCAATTTCGGCATACCTGCAATGCAAGCCGGTGTTGCGAGGCAGTGAGGTGGCAGGGCAAAATGGTCGTGGTAGCGACAGCCACTGGTGCACTTAGCTAATGTGGGGGCCCCCACCCCCCACACGCAGCCGTCCCATGTGGCCGTCAGCTGCTCCTCACCAGTCTTCCACTGCCGCTGCGCACGGCTCAGCGGACATGCCCCCTGACTCTGCGTACAGGTTCTCGCCAGATCCTGCAGCAAGCAGCATCCAAGTCTGGTGTGCGCCACAAGTGGCTTTCACAACAGGTGGTGCAGGTGTGGCGGCCTTGCGGCAGGCATCCTGCTGCCGCAACGGCAACCCAACAACCAACCCTTGGGCAGGGAGGCGCCCGCTCATACCCGAGTGTGCAAAGTTGCAGTTGTCCGCCCAGGCCTGCAGCAATGACAGCAGCAGCATGGCTCAGCATGCCGCTTCGCGCGAGCTCCCACGCCCTGCTGCAGCTCACTCATGCCTCCTTGCATGTGCGCTGCACCTGTGCACTGGCGGCCAGTGTGCTGCTCCAGGTCAACTCGGCAGTGCTCTGATGCAGCAAGCGCTTGGCGTTGTGCACAGCCAGCACGCCGGCAGCAGGGTCGGGGCAGCCGCCATAGCCGCAGCAAGTGGGAGAGGCAGCAATCGCCACCAGCAACACCAAGCCGCAGAGCGGCGGCCATCCGCAGCCATGGTGTCGCCTCATTCTGAACCTTCATAGCGTGACCAATGGGTTTACGGGTAGATGCAAGGGCAGGGAGCTCAGCTTCGACATCAATGGCAGCGGAGATTGGTGCCGGGCATGGGCATGCAGTCGGCATGCGGCCGGTGAATTATAGTACGGCCTGGCGCAGCAGCCCCGTCAATGCGCGCAACAGGCGCCCCGTGACTGTTATAACTCACCACGCGGCGCGTGGTCTGCGGCCGCCCCGCAGGTCAGGCGGCACAAGTGTGCCAGAAATGTGGGGCCGCCCGCCCGGGCTGCGGCGCCTCCTGGAGCCTTCCGGTCGGATTTAAGGTTGTCTGGGATGCAGCGCAGACGCAGCGGCAAACGCGCAAGCATGCGGCCGAGCACAGCATGATGCACAGCACCAGCGAGCGGAGCGGCACGTCATGATTGTCAAGACTGATCAACGCTTGCCGCCAAGCCACCAGCCTTAGCCTGACAGTAGCACCACGGCATTGTCTGGCAATGGGTGAGGGTGCGCTGGCGCCTTCTCCCACCCCAACCTTCTCCGTTGCGGATGGAACAGGAGCACGTGCTCTTGACACTGCAATGGGTAGGCCAGCACGAATATGGCAAACTGCATGTCCGGCAGCAAATGGTTGTGGCAATGCTGAGAAAGTAACAACTGGCAAGGAATATTGTCAACCTGCGGGGCTACCGCCGGTCCTCCAGCTCCTCCCCTGCCGCAGCAGTGTCACTGCCGCTGCTGCTGCTGCCGCTGCTCCTGCTACTGCTGCTTCCCGAGCTGCTGCCGCCGCCGCCGGACAGACCGCCGCCTTGCATGACAGGGCCACCCATGAGCAGGCGGAGGTCCGCCTCCATGAAGTGGTTGAGCTGCTCCAGGCACCGCGGGTGCTTGCTGCAGTAGTACTCCCGCAGCTGGCAGTGCTGCTCATTTGCGGCGGGGGCCAGCGTGGTGTACGTCTGGTCCCCCCAGGCGTAGCTCTCCGTCTGCCGCCGGCTCTCCTCCTCGCAGCGCGCCGCCACGTTGAACTTGGCCACCTGCTCGGGCCGTGGGACAGGCAGCTCGGGCAGGCCTGCAGGGTGGGGGGGAGGAGTGCGTGGAGGGCGAGGGAGGGAGCAGATTTGGGGCTGCTGGTGGTTTAGAATGCAGGCTGAGTCTGGCAGCAGAGGGTGGCGCAACAGCAGCAAGCGCTTGGGGGCAGGCGGGCAGCCCAGCATAACCACATGGCCTGGAATGGCATGGCCCAACCTGCCGGACCGCTGGCCCACCTGGCGGCCGCCGCTGGTTGATTGCCGCAAACAGCCCCCCAATCTCGTCATCCAGCCTGTCCGCCCAGATGACGTAATCGGCAGCCAGCCTACAGTGCAGCAGTTTTCGCACAGCCACCAGGCTCAAGGGCAAGCAGCGTATTGCTCAGGGCGCTGCACTTGCTGGCCAGCATCCCACTGTCACGCATGCTGGCTGCCCAGGGAAACGGCAGGTGCACAGACCATGGCACAAGCGGCAGCTCACCCTCCTTTGGCGGTGGTCATGCATCTGGCCTGGCCCACCAGATGGATGTAAACGTAGCCCTGCGTTACAAAGAAGCAGAATACGAGCAGGAGTGTTTTCTGCGGGGCTGTGCAGAGCACCACGTTTATCAAGCGCCCCTCGCTGTTGGGCACCNTCCCCTGCCACCCCACGCAAGGCAGGCCCTGCCACAACAGCTCGCCAGTGCACCCACCCTTGCCCCGCACACCTCCTTCATCACGCAGCACTGGGGGTGGCGCCGGCAGGCCAGGCCCATGGAGGGCGGGAAGGCGCAGAACTTGTCCCAGCTGACCAGCTGCGCGCACTCGGGCCGCGCCGGCATCGTGCGCCGCATGTGCTTGTACTGGNCTGCGGAGGGAGAGGCGGCANGAGTTTCCAGGTGGTGCANGATTTACTAGCTGCGGCTACCCTGCATGGGCGGATAAGCACAAATATCTCCCCTGCCCACTCCTCCTGCTATTCATCACCGCACCTGACGGCCCGTGTGTAGGGATTCCGGACGCTGGTGAACACAAAGTAGTCCGAAAGCAGGCGCTCCGCCTTGGCGGCAGGGGTGGAGGGGTCCAGCCGCTCCAGCGGGGCGCACGAGCCTGCAGCAGCAGCAGCAATGAGAAGGATTACCCGCATGAGCATGGGCAGCAGTGCCATGTGGTACGCATGTGCAGCATGGCAGGGAGTTCGGATGCATGCGTGCCAGCCAAGCAGCCAAAGTGACCTGCCGCTCCAGTTGGCGGCATGCAAGCGCCGAGCAGCATCGAGTGCGGCCTGGCTACCGCACTACCTGTTTGCCCCTGCTCACCGCCCTGCTCGCAGGCAAACCAATTCAGCACGGAAGTTGAGCCGGTTTTGGCATGGCGCAGGAAGGCGATGCGGAACTTATGGTTCTGCAATGGGCGTGGTAGTGCGGCATCGCTGGTCCAAATGTCAGGGGAGTGCTGCGAGGCTGCTGAGCTCAGCTGCATTACGTGCTGCAGACGCCCGACACTAGCATGCACCAGCAGGCAGTCAAGGTCACGTCACCTAGCCATACAGCCACCAGTGTCGCAAGCTGCCACGCGAAAGCCGCAACTGCTCACCACCCAGACTTGGCAGGTGGGGAACGTCACCGGCTGCGGCGGTGGCAGCTCATCCGAGGGCGGCGGGTTGGCGCCGTGCGCCTGCTCCCACGCCTCCAGATAATCCATGTACTCAGTGTGGCGCTCCAGAGCGTACGGCTGCAGCCACTCCCGGGGGGCCAGCGGGCCTGCTTTGCGCTGCGGGCCGTGCAGCAATGTGGGCGCTGCAAATGGGTCGTCTTCCGCCTCTGGTTCGGCGGTGGCGGGGTCGCTGTCGCTGCTGCTGCCACTGTTGCTAGCAGGGCGGTTGTCGCTGCTGCTGCTGCTGCTGCCGGCGGCGGCTTCGGCTGGGCCGGGCTCTGGCTGCATGCTGCGCTGCTGCTGACCTTTCCGCCCCGCTTCGGCTGCCGTGCTGCTGGGGTTGAGAGAGCCGTCAGCCAACTGCAGCTCCTGCATTGCATTGGATGCCGAGCAAATGCAAAGCAAAACTCGTCAACAGAAACAACCTGGAACGCCCCCTTGTGCCACACGGACCAAAGCCTTCTTGACAGCCACGTGTGAGCCATCCTCACCTTGCTGGGCATGCTGCCGCTCCAGACCGCAATGGCGAAAGCGGCTGCCATGGCAACGCACAAGAGCGCCACCGCCCGGTGCGGCTTTGCACGTGGCACTGGTTCCAGTACTCCTGCTGGGTAAACAAGGAAAATTTGTACTAAGGGCAGCCCCAGCCTTGGCAAGCTTGCGTTGCTGACGGCGGGGCGAGGGCCATGGGCAGGCGGCGGCGGCGGCGGCCCGGCAACAGCAGCTGCCGCAGCCGCGGTGACGAGCCATCCTAAAAGGACTCGTACCGCTTACCCGTCATCGTGGGTGCGAGCAAATCACCCAGCGGCACCTTTTTCGTGCCAGCAGCTCGCAACACCCGCGGGTTTGAACCTGCGAGCAGCGCCCTTCTTGTGGTTTGATAGCTCGGATCAGCACGGCATGAGGCCTGCAAGCGACTGAGAATGCCTGAGCGCGCAACGTGGGCGCCTACTGCTCAACGCCGACGTGGCGGCGGCAGCGGGCACACAACCGCATCTAGGTCCGTCGCAAGCGCACGGTCCTAAGCAGCTTGAACCTTCTGTCCCATCCCTGATGTATCTGCGGTGCAATAGACCTAGCTCTGCATTGCAGACGAGCGATGCAAGTATGTGCAAACCGAGATGCATAGGCAAACCGGCAACGAAATGGCAAAGAATACAGGCAGTGCGGTCATGGGCAGAGGCATCAGATGTGCACACAGCTAGAGAGCAAGTCATGTTCAGCACTAGCACGCAAAACTGGTACAGATTCAGGTCTCAAACGCTGGGGCCGTCCCCTGCCAGAGGACTCGCAGCTAAAGCCGCCTCCTGGGCACTGCCGCAGTCGCTGCCGCTGCCCGCCTGCTGCGCCTCGCCTGCTGCTGGCCCTCGTGCGCTGCCGCACTCGCTGCTGCTGCCCCCAGCAGGCTCCTCACTGGAGTGCAGCAGCGGCGACAGCAGCTGGCAGTACACCGCGCGCATCTTGTGCGCCCACTCCTCCACATGCTGCGCCGCAGAGGCGGCCCGGTCGCCGTCCGGGAACGACAGCACCCAGTGCCCGCTGCGGTTGAGGGGAGTGGAGGTGACAGATCATGAATGCATCGCAGAGCAGTGCTCACGAGAGCGGCACACGCGGCGTGGCAAAAGCTAAAACCTCGACTACCCATGCTGTTGTGTGCTACCACCTGCTGCTTTGTGTGCTGACTTAGGGCAGCCGGGCCAAGCGACCAACTGCATGCTCCTGCTCCCGCCACCTGCACTGCTGCCGCTCACCTGACCAGATGCTTCTGGATGTTGAGCAGCGCGTTGCCAGCGTGCGAGGCGGCCAGCACCTTGAGCAGGCCCCGCAGCGGCGGCCGCACCTGCAGGGGATCGGCGGCATCGGCTGGAGTGATGGCAGGCATCAGAATTTCAGCACGAGCGAGCCTGCAAGGGTGACTCCTGCAGGGAGCGTTGCCGTGCACAAACCCACGACCCTCCCTCACCTGCACGTGCAGCCAGCGGGGGTGGCGAGCATCCACTGCCGGCGTGGCCCCCATCAGCGGGGCCACCGACAGCACCAGCCCAGTCTGCGGCTGGGTGCCCGGATCGGCCACCAGGCACACCGGGGCTGCTGACGCCACCTGCTGCAGCACCGAGGGCTTGAGCAGCGACAGGTCTGCGGGGGGTCGAGGGTGCAGAGGGGAGGGCTGGTTTGTGGGCAGCAAGCCAAGGCCGGGAGTTGGGAATCCGGCCGTGGGTGGTGCCCTGCTGGTTGACAGCTGTCAAAACCGNGCTGCCATTCCAGCCANGCCCCCNGNACCNTGGCNGCGANGGCCCGNCTTGACGTGCGCAGGCAGGCCCTNCACAGCAAAGTAGGCCTGGCGCTCCTGGCCGCGCGAGAAGCACACCGTGCAGTTCATGCGCTGCGAGGCGCCCAGTGCGATCTGGGCCTGCTCCCGCACCTCCGCACGCCGCACCTGCAAGCGGCATGAGAGCAGCAGGACCATATGTGGATGTGGCCGGTGCCACAACATGCAGTGGTGAGAGCCCAAGAACGCAGTGCATGAGTTGCCTTCAGACAGAGACAAGCCGCTCCCCAGTGCACCTCGGGTTCTCCAAAGGCGGGGCAGGGCGGGTCCAGCGGTATGCTCCCCTCGCACAGCACCTGGCAGCATGATGGGTGGGCAGCAGGCAGGGTCAGGATCCGTAGGCGGTTCACCGCCCAGCTGCAACATCACATGAACGCCAAGCAAGTGTCCTGTTGTGCTGCCAAGGCTTGGTCACAACCGTACCTGCTGCAGCTGGTGGGTGGCCACCGCTGTATGCACAGCCAGGTACGCCTGCTTGGCTGCTATTGCCGCTGGGTCGGGCCCACCGGTGCCCGCCGCTCCCTGCTGCCATCGGAGCTCCTGCACCAGCACCGCCTGTGAGCAGCAACAGGGTAGCAAGCAAATTAGCAAGCAGTGTAGGGTGTGCCATCCATTTGGCGTAAGTCACATCCAAACACAGCCAGCAGCAGAGCAGGCAGCTGGCCGCCCACCTGCATCCAGGTCTGCACAGCCACGTGCACAGAGCCGGGCCCCGAGTGCAGGATGGCCTGCCGGCAGCGCTGCCACTCTGCAGCCACCATGGGCGCCAGGGCATCGCACCACTGCCCCTGCAGCTGCTGCTGCAGTGCCGCCTGCTGCCGCCGCACGGCCGCCATCAGTGCTGCGCTCTGGCTGCCGCTGAGCTGTGCGCCGCCTTTGCCCACCGACAGCAGGCGGTTGAGCAGCCAGCCGACCGTGTGCAGCGACAGCGGTGGCAGCAGCTCCGAGCCCAGCAGGCCCAGCAGCGAGCCGACTATGTCGTCAAATCGCTGCTCTGTGTAAGCTGCGGCTAGCGCCCTTTGTTGCTGCGGCTGCTGCGGCTGGCTGCGAGGATGTTGTGCAGCAGGTGGCTGCTGYTCTACATCCTGCTGCTGCTCCTGCTGCTGCTCCTGCTGCTGCTCARGCTGCTGCTCTGGCCCCATATCCAGCTGGACAGCTACCGAGCCGTCTGCTGCAGGCGCCATTCTAAGGCGAATTTGGTCGGCCCCTTCGCTGCTACTGCTGCCCAAGCTGCCAGCCCGAATCGCACTCTCTCCTGGCTTGGCACTGCCATTGCAGGCTGGCGCGCTGCCGTCTGCCTGGGCAGCGGGGTTGCTGCTCTGCTGCTGTGGCTCTGCGGGTGCCAGCCCGTTGAGGTCCCCCTGCTGCCGCTCATCCGCCGCTCCTGCTGCTGTTTTGGTTGTTGCCCCACTCGCTGCATCAAGCAGCAGGCTGCTCGCGGGGCTGTCCCCTACCAGCGCCTGCAGCAGCTGCCGCTGCTTGCGGCGGCGCAGGGGCAGCAGGCCAACAAGCTCCAGCTCCTCCTCACCCACCGCCCGGCTCTGCAGCAGTGCCGCCAGCACGCGCACCGCGGCAGCCGCCGCCTGTGCATCCGTGCCGCGCAGCCAGCCCAGCAGGGCCTGGCGGTAGGCGGCCGGGCTGTACTGCAGCTTGATGAGCAGCGCGGGCGGGATGCGCCACCTTGTCTGCGCCGCTGCTGCGGCTGATGCGGCTGATGCCAGCCCCGCCTGCCGCTGCTGGTCGGGGGAGGCTGGCCGGCTGCTGCTGGGGCTGCAACTGCTGCTGCCGCCCGCTGCTGAGCCGCCCAGCAGAGCGCACAGCAGCTGCACCAGCAGCTCCTGGTCAGTGATTGCCAGGAACAGCCGCTCAAAGACGTACAAGCTGCAGAGCGGGCCCACGCAGCCGCGCTGCACCGCTCGTGCTGCCTCGTCTCCGCCGGGTGTGCCGCCGCTGGCGCCACTGCCCAGGGTGAGCGCGGCAATGTGCTGCACAGCGACATCCTCCTGGATGAGCGGCCAGAACAGGACCGGACCCACAAACGCCTGCCACAGGCAGTCCAGCAGCAGCTCGCGCAGCGGCGCCACGCCTGCGGTGGGTGGACAAGGAAGGGAGGCAGGCTCGGTTGGCACATGCGCTGAGTGGAGACCCCAGTTCATGCCGCTGCATGGCTGCATGCGCAAACGGCCTGCGATCGCCTGCAAATTGTCAAGCTTCCTTCCAGCCAGCCCAGCGCTGCGCACCCGTCATCAGCACGTCGTTGCAGTAGGAGAGCAGGTCCTCCACCTCCGCCAGGCAGCCCTCCACAGACACCTGCGCCCCAGGGCTGGCCACGTCCCATGACGACAGCAGGCGGTCCAGCATCTGGCGGGTGGGGCGCAGGGAGGCAGGGAGGAAGAGGGTGGGCGCAGGACGACAGACATGCAGACACATGCAGCACCAGGATGCAAGACAACTCACACGCAATTTGCTCTCTGCCCTAGCATCTGCCAGCACACGTGAGGCAACACACCCGCGCGCACCCGGCACTGCTCCGTGATGTAGGCCGCCAGCTCCACAAAATACGCGGCGGCGGGGCGGGACGTCACAAACTCGTGCACCGCGGGCAGCGGGATGGCGTACACGTTGAGCGTGAGCGTCTTCACCGCGGTGCGCACCATGGGGTCCCTGCTTGTAGGGCAGGCAAATAGGCACACGACTCGCCAAACATGCAAAGGTGGCACACCGCATGCGTGGTCGAATGCGTGTGAAAACACATGCAGCTATGAAGTCACCTGCCGCCTCCCTAGCCTGGTGCACCAGTGTTGCAACCAAACCATGCCTCACAGCCCGCCCACCTGTGGTTCACAAACTTGACCGCCTCACTGTACAGCGGGAACGAGGCGGGGCGGCCAGGGCTGCCCGGCGAGCGCCCTGCCCCACTGCCTGCCGCTCCGCCAGCCTGCAGGTGTGATGGGGGCCGCAATGGATCAGGAGCTGCCCTTGCCCAGGCATGGTCGCTGCAACCAGGCTCACAGCACTGTGCGGGACAGACGAGCAGCACACTTGGCACGGGAGTTCAGCCACAAGATGCAGCACCTGGAAGAAGAACTGCACGGTGACCTCGTTGAGCTTCAAACTAATGGTCTTCAGCAGATTGACGAAGTATCCCTGCAACGCAAGTCATGATTTGCAGGGCAGGCGCATGATAGGCTGGCTGCACATACTACATGCCAGCGGCAAGTAACAACCTCGAGCGGCGGTTGGCACCTGCCACCCAGCCGCCTCACCAGCACTTCGTCGTCGTCGAAATCAAAGCGCATGGACACAATCTCGTTGATGTGGTTGTTGGAGAACAGGTAGTAGACCTGCCGAGAGGAAATGTCACAGGTAAAGGTGGAGTGGCGCACACAGCTGGCGGCCAGCGATCCGCATATCAGCACTGTTGCCTGCAGCACACACTCTCTCTGCCCCCATACAACACTTGTCGCACCGTCTGCTGGTTGCGCAGGTTCTGGATCAAAATCGACAGCGTCTGGAGCACCTGCAGTGCAGCGTGCCAAGGGGGAGCGGCAGCAAATGGTGACGACGGCTATGAAAGCAGCAACAACGTGCACACGTTTGCCGCTGCACATATCGGATACCTCCAGACACTGCAGTCTGCAAGTTACCAACCTGCATCGCCACGTTGCCACGGCGGTTGCTGCGCTGCTGCAGGATCTGGTTGAAGTGGCCTGCAGTGTAAAGGGGCATGGAGGCCTATCACACACATGCAACCCCATCGACAGGACAGCCTAGTCGCAGCAGCAGGCCGGCCATCGGCCAACCTCCAGCCTCACCCAGCAAGTTCTCTGTCAGGAAGTACTCAACCATGCTCGAGTCGTGCTGGTCGCCCCTGCAGCAGCAACACCCCAAAGGGGCCAGGCCAGGCAGGCAGCTCCAAGTAAGGCAAGTTGCAAGGCGCTCTAACGAAGCAGCAGTACACAGGCAGCGTGGGCAACAAGCAGCAGCGCCTTCAAATCTTTAACAAGCTGCTACTCTATCAATATGCTGCTGCTGCCCTGCTGCTGCTGCCCTGCTGCTGCTGCCGCTGCTGCAATGAAACCAGGCACTGGGCACAGCAGCACCCACCAGATGACCAGCTCTGCAATGGAGCGCAACGCCTCCACCACCGTGTCGCGGTTGGCATCCGAGACCACTGGGTTCTTCAGCAGGATGCCATGCAGGTACTGCAGCAGCAGCAGGGTAAGAGCAGCTGAGCTTACAAGGCAAAGCAGGCACCTGCACGACAGCATTGCACAGCTCACCGCAGACAAAACGCGTGCAGCAGCAGCAGCGTGGCAGGCCGGCCAGCACCCACCTGCAGCTCCTCCACGCTGAAACGGTCGTGTGTGGGTGCGGTGCCAAACAGGTTGCCCCAGAAGCCCCCTCGCTGCTGGCGGGACATGGCGCGCRCGCGCCGCTGCCGCTCTGCCACTCTGCCGCCGCCGCCGCCTGCCAACAGCCGCAGAGCGGGGCGCCGCCGCGCCTGGGGCTTGAGATGAGCTTTGCGGTGTAGTCTGCCTCTTCCTGCCTGCGCTTGCTGCGCAAACCAGTTCGCCCGGTTCGCCACCCGCCGGAGGGTGGCTTCAGCAGCCCAGGCCGCTGCACAATCTGATCAAGAGCGCGATCACAGCGCACTGCGATCGCCCTTGGCGCTTTAGAGGCAGGAACTGGCAAGCAGGAAATGCGCGTGCCATTTCAGGCACGCTGGACGACTTTTGCCTGGCCAACGTCTCGCCGGCACTTTGCACTGCCCATCGGCAATGCCGCTGTAGCAGCACACGCCCTCTGTGCTCCACGCCCATCGCTCGTGCTCGCCTCCCACGTTCTTTGACGGCTACTTCACCTAGTTTGCATTGGCTAGGGAGTCACGGTGCTAGAGACAACGCAATACGGGCTCCACCCCGCTCCCCACTGCTGCCGCCGCCTGCTGCCGCCGCCGCCGTCGTGGCTCAAGCCGGCCTGATGAGCGTCGCGCTCTCCACCCTGTTTGAGCTGCCCCTGGACCAGTTTGGGACAGCGGCCGGCAGCACCCAGGAGCATGAGCTGACAGCGGCCGCCCTGCAGCAGCTGGACCTGGGCGCTGGTGACGCGGGGGCCGATGCCACACCTGCCGCGCCGCCGGCGCCCAGCGGCCCAACGTGCATTGCCTGCGGCATCGGCGTGGGCGGTGCCCCGGGCTTTGCATCGGCTGAGGAGCAGCGGCGCCACTTCTCTCTGGTGGGTGCTGCATGGCCAGGTCAACAGCACTTGCGTCCAGCCACCGTGCAGAATGCAGCTGCAGCCGCCGAGTTTCACCAACCACGCACCTGCACCCGGCATTGCAGGATTGGCACCGCTACAATGTGAAGCGGCGGGCTGCAGGGCAGCGCCCCGTCAGTGAGGCGGCATTCGAGGCACTGGTGGAAGATGAGCAAGCCGAGGTGCGCTGCCGCTGGTGGAACTCCCTGTCCCATTGACTTTTTGGCCTGCCCTGCTTGAGACCATTGGCAATGAGGCACTGCATGGTGCCTGCTTGCTACCATACTGATGCTGACGAGCTGGGCTTTGCTGCCTGCTGTGCTGCTGCGTAGGTTGGGTCAATTTCCGGCTCAGAGTCTGAGGACAGCGAGGACGAGGATGAGCGTGGCAGCCGCAGCGCTGCAGCTGGACCGCAGTTTGCATTCTCTGGAGCAGGTATGTGCTGGCTGAACGCTTCATTGTATAGCCAGAACAGCACAGAGAACAGAAAGGAGCAGCCTGGTGCTGTCTGCTGTTTGGCTAGCAAGCTCTCAAATGCGCACTTTTCACCCCGCAGACGGCCGACGCTTCGCGTGCTGGCGACCGCTGGTGGCTCCTGACCGCGACCGTGCGGCGGGTCCACCGCCAACCGCAGAGCAATGCCTTGCAGCGCTGCGCACGCTGCGCGAGCGCGGCGGCCGCTGGGCTGTCATCATGCTGCGCGGAGGCCACTTTGTGAGTGCACTAGGCCTGCCAAGGCATCTGTATGTCGCGTGATCTGGTTGCAGGACAGGACCAGCCACGGTGCGCTGCTTGTACCCATTGCTTCGCCTTGACGCCCCGCCATGCTGCCTGGTTACCTCCCCTCTGCTGCCACACAGGCTGGTGCGGTGTTCAATGTAGACCCTGCTCGAGTAGCCAACCCGCGGCAGGCCGACAAGTTTGAGGCTCTGGCGCACAAGTCCAGCCATCGCTATGTGGTCCGGTGAGCAGCATGTGCAGGGACACGTGCTTGTTTCCTGGCTTGCTGCGTCGGGTGCTTTGCACCGCTTGGAACTGCATGGGTAGTAAGGTGAGCAGTGGGGGCTGCTGCGCTGTGCTTGCTGTGTGCGGATGCCGTCTCGATGGGCGCTCGACGTGCCTGGCAGGCAGCACTGCGAGCACCTACCCGCTCACCAGATCTCCCACCACCCTACTCACACCTGCAGGGCGGGCCAGGGCGGCAAGCAGTCGGCCAAGGATGCCAGCGGCAAGTACGCTCGCTCTGCGGGTTCGCGCCTGCGGCGGTACAACGAGGCGGCGCTGCAACGGGACGTGGCAGGTGAGCGCCACTGGGCTGGAGGCGGACTGGCCTGTGTAGGGTGCCGGGCAGGGCATCAGCCTTGCGCTGGATGCGCCTTGTGCGATGGGCTGGCCCGTGCTGGATGTCACAACCTGCAAACTGCTTGCGCCGCTCGGCGGCGTGCTTCAAGCCCCCTTGCCGCTGCGTGTGCCCACATGCAGAGGCGCTTGCGGGCTGGCAGGAGCTGCTGGCCGGCTGCGACCTTGTGTTTGTGCACGCGCCCTCTTCCAACTGGTGAGGCCGAGGAAAAGAGAGGGTGGGTGGGCACACTGTGGGCGGCAGAAACCGCCAGGGTGCTGGTGCTGCGCCGACCCTGCAGTGCGCTGGTGTCTGATACTGTAATGGCTGTTGAAGAGTATACCCTCCCGCCAACCCTGCTCACAGGCAGCAGCTGTTTGGCGGCGAGCAGCCCCTGCTGGATCGGGCCGACCCGCGCATCAGGTGGGTCGTGCTGTTGGCCAGGATCTACCCATCTCCTTCTGCAGGCTGCAAAAGCAGCCTGCGCAGCATCAACATGTGTGCAGGCAAAAGCTGGGCCTGGAACGCACACGCGTGCTATCATGCTTCGCAGATTGACACATCACTTCTCTCACTGCTCCTGCCCCTGCAGGCGCGTGCCGTTTACAACGCGGCGGCCCACCTTTAGTGAGACCAAGCGCGTGATGCGCATCCTGGTGACCCTGTACCAGCTGCCCGAGGCGCCAGAGGTGCCCGCCAGCACAGCAGCTCAGCAGGGAGCGGCAGGAGGGGCAGCCGTTGGTGCAGATGCGACAGCAGCCCAGCAGCAGCAGCAGCAGCAGCAGCCGGCAGCCGCTGAGCAGGATGCTGAGGCAGCCGAGGCGGCGGCGGCAGCAGCAGCAGCGGCAGAAGCAGCAGAGGAGGAGGCCAGGCGGAAGAAGGCTGAGAAGCGTGCACGGCAGAAAGCAAAGCAGAAGGAGCAGCGGCAGGCGGAGGCGGCAGCCAACCGCGCGGCGGCTGAGGAGGCGGCCCGGCAAGCTGCGGACGACGAGATTGGGCGAGCAGCGGCGGCAGTGGCGGCCATGAGCGGGGGTCTGACCGCAAAACCCGCCCCAGTCAGCGGCGGCGCCTCAGGCCAGGCAAGTGCGCCGCCACGGCTGTCTGCCAAGCCGCGGGCCAATGAAGGCGCCGACGTGCGCCGTGCCCGGATGGCGGCGGCAGCAGAGGCCCGCATGAAAGCGCTGCAGGAGGCTGCCAGGCAGCAGCAGCTGCACTGAGCAACTGAGCCAGCCAGGTCCAGCCAGCAGCTTGCAAACTGCCATGCCGCGGCAGCTCACTCACAGCCTGTGCTGCGGTCGCCCCGCTGCGGCGCAGGGGTCGCGGCGCAATCAAGTGGGCTGGGCAGTGTTCCTGGCGGCAGCAGCGGCAGTGGTTGTCGCGGCCAGCAGGCAGGGAAAGCGGCAGCACCGCGGCCAACATCAGTAACTGTTCGCAAATTACCAGCAACCTGACCCACTTGCATTACACATTACAATGTTGTGAGGGCCATTTCATGTGACTCGATGGTTTAGCCAGTACATCCGGGAAAGAATGAGGGTATCAAGGGCAGTGCTGTGATGGTGGAGGCTGAAGCGAAGAAGGAGGTGATGGGTGGCTCATTATAGCCTTGWCATGCCGCAGGSGGTTGATGTTGCTGCAAGCGCTGGCAGGCTCACGCATACTGGCCGTCTCCATCCACGCCCAGCTTGAGGGTGGTCTTGCTGCCGTTGCAACGGTAGGACAGCACGCCCTCGGCCGACGCCCAGCCGGCCTGCAAGGGAAGGAGGGGAGGGTAGGAACAGGGGGCAGGTGAGTAGGCATGTGGTGGTGTGGCGGGAGGCATAGCGACAGGTCATGGATGCACGGCAGGAGGCGGCAGCTGTACAAGAGTCTCCCTCACC
>JADXDR010000104.1:77137-119914 GCA_025026875.1 Chlorella ohadii
AACCACCCCTCGGCAGCGCCTCACGTTGGGCTCCAGCGACACGCATCCGTTGACGGCGGAGTAGGACTTGGAGGCGGGGTCCACGCCGGCGCGGCAGTAGAAGTCGGGCAGGTCGGTGCGGATCTCAGAGCCACGCTGCGCGCGGTTGAACTCGGCGTCCAGGAACGAGACGAGCAGGGCATGGTCGGCGTCGCGGGCGCGGCGGAAGCCCTGGGGGCACGGCAGCGGCTGCATCTGGGCAATGTCGGGGGTCACCCAGCCGCTGCAGAGGGCAGGGGGAGCGTGGAAGGAGTGGTGCACGGTCAGGCCTGGGGCTAGATGCTAGCGACGCACCGGCACTTGTGTGCAAGGTGGCAGGTGGTGGGCGAGTGTGGCGCCAGGGCTSCACACCATCACAGGCCAGCCAGCCACACCACTCTATCCACCGCAGCCCACCTGTTCAGGGTGATCTTGTAGGCGCTGGCCATGCAGGCCGCGCTGAGGAGCAGCAGGGCAATGGCTGCGCGCATGGTGGCGGGCGGCTGCGGTGTTGGCGGGGCGGCGGCTTGGAGCGGGCGGGCGGCGGTGCAAGTGGCTTGATCAAWGCNAAGTGNTNGAGTGNAACTGGTGGATTNGGNCAGGGCNGGGGCCGCTATTTGTGNCCCNATCCTGGGGCAGGCGGCCCCTCSSSGTACAGCCNACCACCTNGGNCAGCGCGNCCCCCGCGTTGCCGCGGCTGGGGTGTGCTTGCTGGCACCCGATCGCCGGGAGGTGCTGGAAGCCGGGTGCAAGCGGCCAGCGCTTCTTTGCAAGTGGGGGCGCCGCCGCCGCTCCCGCCCACACCAGCTGGCCGGCGCCGGTGCGGAGGTACCGGCGGGCGCCWGASRCTGCGTGCAGGCGGGGCGGCTGTGCTGTCTCACTTCAGTGTGCGAAATCGGCTGGGCCTGATTGAAGCAGTTTGGGCTGTCCTCCGCATCTGAACCTTACCTTGCACAGCACATGGAAGTGGCCGCTGCACACCAGCCCCACCGTTGAACAGGAGGCCCTTGATAGCCGTCGGCAGGCCTGTTCAGTAACGTTGCGCAGCTTGAGCTACATGCCAAAGATTTGACAGGCAGTGCATGCACCATCTATCACTGGGGAACGAATAGCTGTGCCCAAGGATTGTCAGCTTGCTGCTCCCTGCTCTCATGCTCCGCATCGCTGCCTTGCACCTCTAGCGCCGCCAGCTCGGAGGTTGGTGGGGCAGCGGCTTTGGCCTCCTCAGCCGGCTGCGGCTGCAGCTGCTCCTCCTGCTGTCCAAGCTGTTGTGCCTGCTGCTCCGGCTGCCCATACAAGTCCAGACAGGCTAGCTGCACCGAGTTGGCAGCAGCCGGGTCGGTTACGCACACCACACGCAGGCGGAATCGGCGCGAAGCAAGCGGTGCTGCGCCAGCTGCTGCTCCCGCTGCTGCCCCTGCTCTTACACCGGCGTTGCCACCGCCGCTGCTGCTGCTGCCTGCAGCGCTGATCTGCAGGACCACGCGCTGGTGGCGCTGCGTGAAGCGCAGGTCTCGCCGCTCATCCAGCACCACCCACTCGCCAGTGCCTGCAGGCAATGAGTGGACGGATGCCGTGAGCAGGTGCAAACAACAGCCCTAAAAACAACGGCCTGCCCCCAGCCACAGAATGAGTGCAGCTGTGTCCACCGGGGAGCACAGCAGCAGGGCACACACTGCTTGCAACCCAAGCGCACCGTCAGAGAATGCTTCCAGCGCCACGTGCCGCGGGTCACGTGCCGGCTCATCATTGGCCGAGGTGAGCGCATAGCTGTCCAGCACGTAGCGCGGCTGCTCCGCCGGCAGGCGGTACTCCAGCCAAGCGTTCCCATCCTTGCCGCCAAAGTCCAGCTGGTGGCAGTGTGGGCCGCAAGAAGGGTGGGTCAACAGGCGAGAGAGACGGCTTGCCAAGACTGTGGATGGCTTGCAATGACAGCACAAGCCCTGTTTCTTATGACAAACTGAAGACAACCCATGGCAGCCCCACCAGCCTCACCCATTTGCTGTGCGGGTTGCCGTCGGCTGCCGCGGTGGCGGTCTCGCTGGGCGCATTCTCCCCAGAAGCCCGCACCGCTCCGCCGCACAGCCGGCGTGGCTGCGCAGCTGCCAGCCCCTCATCCTTTGACAGCCGATAACGAGTACCCGGCAGTGGCACTGCCACTGCTGCCCCCGCCGGCCGCTGCACGCTGCTGCCGTCCTCGCCGCGCGCCGCCAGCCATGCAGCGTCCCCGGTTGTCCGTGCCGGCAGCGCTTGCTGCTCCCCAGCAGGCAGCTGGCCACGCCCAGCGGCAGCCAAGCTCCGCTCGTCCAGGGCATCGCGAGCCTCAAGCGCCTGCTGCTCCGCCGGTGGCAGCGCAGCCCGCACGCGGCGGTTGACTGAGCGAAGGTAGTCGGCTAGCCACGACTCCGCCACCAGGCCCCGCCTGCTTGGCAAGGTGGCGGCAAACAGGGCAGGGCAAGAGTGGCATGATTGCCTCGAGCGGTGGAAATGGTTGCGGCCGCCTGTGTGGCAAGCAACAGTTGCGCTGAAAGATGGGGCTTTGCCACCCACGTAGACAACATCTCATCCCCACTCTGGCAATGCTCACCGCCGCAGGGTGTCGGCATAGTCTTGGGAGTAGCGGCGTGTGACATCAGTCGCCGTGTTGCGCCCCACAGCAATCACGTAATTGAGGCGCTTACCCCANCCCGCCTGCGTGTACAGAAGGCAGGGCAGCGGGTCTCTTGATTCAGCTGAAGCGCCAGGCACACTGGTCCGCAGCGTGGCTCTTAACTCAACACAGCGTTTCCCCTGCCGCCTTGCTTGGCCTCCGTTGTCCCAGCACCGACTGCATGCATCAGAACTTGCATCCTGTAGTCCAGCCAGCGAGCTGCATGCCCAGCCAGCCAGCATGCGCCCCTCCCTGACCCACCCACCTCGTACAGCAGCGGCTTGTCGTACGCGGCCTCACAGGGGTCCAGGTGCACCCAGCGCTGCTGCGCCTCCGACCACACCTCCGTCCTGCGGGGCAGGCGGACAGTGCGGCGGCTTTGTGTGGTCGGCCAGGTCGCCAAGGGAGGCTCTGCAATGCATACTGGAACTTGCTGTCTATGCGCGAGAGGCACGGGCTCCGCAACACACCTTGCCAGCATGGAGGCCATACAGATGCCACAGTAACTACGAAACATCCCTCCAGCTTAACAGTTCACAATCACAGCAACCCACAGCGTCAGCACGGGTACCACAGCAAGGCCACCAGCGCACCAGACGTGGTCCAGCATGTCCACCGCCTGCCGTGCCTCCAGCCCCGCCGCCCGGCAGCACAGTGTGAAGCAGTTGGCCCACTGCAAGCAAGCACGGAGTTTGTGATGGTGCCACAGGGAACACTGGAGTTACTGCGGCAGATGTACGGGCACACCCAGCAATGCATTTTACCAGCAACCAGAGACGGCTGGGTGGGGCCCCGCTGCCCACCTCGCCGCAGCGCCCCCGCCGCGTCTCCAGCAGCTTGACGGGGTCGTTGTAGCGAGGGAAGCGCGTGATGGCGGTGCACTGCATGCCGCAAATGGCACAGTTGGAGGCGGGCAGGAGCGGCAGTTGGTGCGGGTGCCCACAGCAGGGCCAGGCATGCAGGGCATGCAGAGGGCGGCCAAGGGCTGGCCCAAACGAAAGTAACTGTGCAGGCCAGAGCGTGCTGCCCTTTCAGCTGCCCATCCCCTACCCGGCAACCCGACACCCGCCAGCGCAGCCAGTCCACACCCGTACTGGCACAGGCATGCCCGCATCCCACCTGGGGGCAGCGGTACAGCTCGGTGCGCCCTGCGCCATGCCCTGCCTNCTCCGTGTCGGGTGCGACCGTGCCCTGCGGCTGTGTGGATGCCCTGCCGCAGGTGCCGCAAGGCGGGCTGTTGACCCAGTGGAAGAAGTCCCTCTTGAACCAAGCCAGCAGCTCCTGGGCCAGGGCTGCACCAAAGGGAGTCGGGGAGGCAGGGCTGTCAAGTGCATGCCCAGTGAATACGGCCACGGCAAGCAGCACTTTCACCATGCCATGGCGTGCTCGGTGGCACCGCAGGCAAAGTAACGAGCGCCTGAGGCCCGCAAGCCGATGGACGCACCATCCTGCTCCGCCAGCGACGGCTCCTCGCCCATGGCCCGGCTGACGCAGGCTGCCTCCTGTGCTGCCTTTGTCAGCTCATCCAGAGGGATGACTGACAGCGCACAGGCCTGCGCCATCTCATCCTCGTACTGCTGAGCCTTGCGGGCCGCGTCTTCCACCAGTCTGATCAGGCGCTGCTGCCCATCGTGGCTGCCGCGAAGGTGTGCCGCTGCGGCAGCGCGCTGGGCGGCGGCGGCTGCCGCAGCGTCCTCCTGGGCCTGCAGGTCCCGTGATCAGAGTGTTTAGCACTTGTTGGTGGTCATAGCAAGGCGAGTTGGCGGGAGAGAGCCCCCAGCGGCCCCCGCGAAAATGGAACGCCCCCTCCGCACCTGCAACAGGCGAGCCAGCGCCTCATCATCCATGGTCGAGACAGTGGTGACTGGGAAACGGCAGGCGAAAGAGCGGGGTGTCCTCCTGGCGCGGAGCCGACCGTAAAGCGGGCGGAGAGGCAGCGAGCAGCGGTCCAGCGATGAGTGATTGCCGAGGAGGCAGTATTGCATTTGATCAAGCCACTCGGGAGGCGCAGGGATGGGTGCACAACCACAGCAGGCACCGCCGATGCGTGCCGCCGCCGTGCGGCATGGATGCCGCCGGGTTCCCTATGTGTGAAGCCAGACACGACACCAGCGAGACTGCGTTTTGAATAAGTGAGCCCCTGTTGCTTGACAGAGTCTTCAGTTGCTCATTGCCTCCTAGCCCTGGGCCACACTGCCATGAATGTCCTGTGCAGCCAGACCGCATGGGCACTCTCCTGAGGGTTGGTCTCGCACATATGAAGACTGCAGAGGCTCAAATGGACAATACAACGTGCAGTGTCAGCATGGCATTCTGATCTGTGAAAGAAAAAGCTTCAGAGGGCAGCCAGGCATCGCAGTGCGGCCGGTACTCTTCAGCCGTCTTTGCAATGCCGCTGCAATGCCGGCGAAGTGGCGCAACTGCGCATTCGACTGCAGTGCCCCCAAACCTGCTTCAATCAATCTAAACTGATTTCAGATGCAGGTGCCAGGGCAGCCGCCTGCGAAGYSTCWGGCGCCCGCCGGTACCTCCGCACCGGCGCCGGCCAGCTGGTGTGGGCGGGAGCGGCGGCGGCGCCCCCACTTGCAAAGAAGCGCTGGCCGCTTGCACCCGGCTTCCAGCACCTCCCGGCGATCGGGTGCCAGCAAGCACACCCCAGCCGCGGCAACGCGGGGGCGCGCTGCCAGGTGGTGGCTGTACGCGGAGGGGCCGCCTGCCCCAGGATGGGNCACAAATAGCGGCCCCCGNCCTGCCAATCCACCAGTTCACTCACACTTGCATTGATCAAGCCACTTGCACCGCCGCCCGCCCGCTCCNAAGCCGCCGCCCCGCCAACACCGCAGCCGCCCGCCACCATGCGCGCAGCCATTGCCCTGCTGCTCCTCAGCGCGGCCTGCATGGCCAGCGCCTACAAGATCACCCTGAACAGGTGGGCTGCGGTGGATAGAGTGGTGTGGCYGGCTGGCCTGTGATGGTGTGGCTTGTGCTGTGCAGCCCTGGCGCCGCACCCCGCCCACCACCTGCCACCTTGCACACAAGTGCCGGTGCGTCGCTAGCATCTAGCCCCAGGCCTGACCGTGCACCACTCCTTCCACGCTCCCCCTGCCCTCTGCAGCGGCTGGGTGACCCCCGACATTGCCCAGATGCAGCCGCTGCCGTGCCCCCAGGGCTTCCGCCGCGCCCGCGACGCCGACCATGCCCTGCTCGTCTCGTTCCTGGACGCCGAGTTCAACCGCGCGCAGCGTGGCTCTGAGATCCGCACCGACCTGCCCGACTTCTACTGCCGCGCCGGSGKGGACCCCGCCTCCAAGTCCTACTCCGCCGTCAACGGATGCGTGTCGCTGGMGCCCAACGTGAGGCGCTGCCGAGGGGTGGTTGGGAGGGGGGGGGGGTGAGGGAGACTCTTGTACAGCTGCCGCCTCCTGCCGTGCATCCATGACCTGTCGCTATGCCTCCCGCCACACCACCACATGCCTACTCACCTGCCCCCTGTTCCCACCCTCCCCTCCTTCCCTTGCAGGCCGGCTGGGCGTCGGCCGAGGGCGTGCTGTCCTACCGCTGCAACGGCAGCAAGACCACCCTCAAGCTGGGCGTGGAGGGAGACGGCCAGTACGCGTGAGCCTGCGAGCGCTTGCAGCAACAGCAACCGCCTGCGGCATGACAAGGCTACAACGAGCCCTCACCCATCACCTCCTTCTCCGCTCCAGCCCTCACCTTTCACCCACCACACCCAACACTTACTCTCAGTGACATTTCCAACGCCTGTACCACCCTTGATTGACTGTTCTTGCAAAATTTACTGTTTTAGATACCAATGCAATACACAGAGTGCTGAGGGCCGGAAAACTGGAGGACAGGATCAGAAGAAGCAGCATGGTACACAGAATCAGCAGCACAAGGGTTCGTTCTCTCAGGCACAGAAATTACTCTCACGCGGGTGCATGACTGCTAGGCAGTCAATGCAGGTGTTTCACACCCACACCGGCTACTCCTCATAGCACTCCAGGAGGTCGCAGCCCAGCAGGCGCCAGCCCAGCCGCCGCCGCACCTCCTTGAGCCGCTGCCGCTGCGAGCCAAAGTCGGTCACTGCCTGCTGGATGGGCCAGACGTACTTGACCTGGGCGGCCATGCTGCGGGCGGGGCAGGGAGCAGAACGAGGTGGGAGGGTGAGAAGGGCGACGGTCAGAATCCGCTGCCCAGCTGGGGTGCAGCAGCAGGTGCGAGGTGCAGACAAGAGGGGTAGCATAGGCAGCAGCAGCGGTGATGTAACANGCAGCAGCAAAGGCCCCACTCTAACCANGCAGACCTGCGGAAGGTGACCAGCGGCGGCTCTGTCTCGTAGGGAGCCTGCTNGCANGCGCAATCAGCANCCTGCGACCGGGAAGCAGGAGGGCAGCCCAGCAGTGGAGGGCAGCCAGGTGGGCACATGCCCAGCTGCTGCTGGCCTCCAGCACGACAAGCACTCTGCTCGCAAACTTGCATGCCAGTCCTGTGTGCCCTGCAGCAACCAGCCTGGTTGCAAGGTCCACAAGAGGCCCCTCACTCGATGTCGTCGTGGTCGAACAGCTTGTCATTCACCGCAAACCGCCGGTACTCGCTGCCCGGGCTGCTGGCCGCCTCCACCACCCGCGCCTCGGGCGCCACCGACCGCAGTGCCGCCTCAAATTGCTGCATCGCGTCCGCGGGGCTGCCCTGCGGCGCCTCCCAGGCCGGCATGTAGGTCTGAGGGGACGGCGAGAGGGGCCACGAAGGCAATCATGGGTCGGTGTGGCAGGTCACATGGTTGGTGCACAGCAGGCAGCACGAGTAATCAGGTGCTTGAAGGGCACATTGTGCAAACGCAGGTCGTGCTGATGCCATTTCAACCCCGGCAGCCCAAGACCCCTGTTCGTACCTCGTTGCGGTTGGCCGTGCCCACGCAGTTGGGATTTGCATCTGTTTCACACGCACGGATGCGCCCATCGGCAGTCAGCCCGTACTCCAGCTGCAGGCCGCGCTGGAAGGGGGTGAGCGAGGCAGGCGCCGCTGTGGCGGCTGGGGCACAGGCGGCGGCAGCCGCGGTCGCCAGCCATGCTGCGAAAATGCTCCTCCGGCTCGCTTGTTGATCTTTATGGCCGTCTTGCTGCTGCGATGTCGCCTTGCAGGCGGCCGTGGGAGCTCCAGCGCGCCAGTGGGCGCGGGAGACGGGCCCACAGCAGCGCTGCGTCACCTGGCCAGCGATCATCGTGTTGTGCATGCGGTCGTGGCGATCGATCAATGGCGAGGAGAGCCATCGAATGAACCCCAGGCCTGCTGAGCTGGCGCCCTCGCATTTGCCGCTCGGTCGCTTGCATGCATGATGTGGCGCGTTCTACACTATGAAATGGGCTTGAAATTTGCTCGAGCGGGCCCAGCGACCCATCAGAAGCCCAGGCCTGCGCAAACAGTACAGCCTGCAAGACTGCGGCAGCCATTGGGCCCACCGCAGCTGCAATTGATACACGAGCTCTATCAGCATAGCTTAGCAGCGCTCCCCAGCGGCAGAGGCGCCCTGCACGCTTGCGGCCATGAGCAAGGGCCCTGAAATAGACGCGGCTGCGGCCCGCAAGGTGGCGGACGCATGCTCAGAGTTCAAGCTGCCCAAAGCCAGCGAGGTGAGCGCCACAAAGCCCGCTCGCCGCGACTGGCGGCAGCGGCGTTGGCTCGCCGCCTGCCTGCCTGGGGCTGTATCGATGCACGCTGCTGTAGCTGCCCACCTGCCCCGATCTTCTTTCAACCACCGCAACTAAGGCCGATGCTGCAGGATGAGCTGCGTTCGATGAGCCGCGAGCAGTGGATGCAGCAGTACGGCGGCGTGCTGCAGAGCGAGGAGTGGTTTGAGAAGAAGTCGCCCGCCTGGAACTACGACCCGGAGAGCTGGTGAGGCGATCTCAACGGGACAATTTCACGAGTGACTTCCTGCTGCTGCTGCTGCTGCGCCATGGCTTGGGGCACCGTTTCCGTGTCTCTGCCTGTGGTATGAACGCATGAAACTTTGCAGCAGCGCCGTGTGAGAGGGCGCACAGGCACGGTGATGCCGTTGCAGGCTTGCTATGCGCTGCATACACTCAAGAGTGCCTCACCCTGCCTGCTTCCTTAACTTGACAACACACTGCTACCTGATATGCAGGTGGTTTCAGGAGACGGGGCGAGCGGGCGGCAACCAGCCGCTGTGGATGCGGCAGCACTGGCACATGCCGGAGCTGGACTGCCCGCCCGGCCGCGACCCGCAGACAGAGGTGGGAATTGTTGTGGGCTTAGGCTGAATGGCAGCGCAGGAATGCTACTGTGCACTGCAGCTGCTGGATGCATACGCAATGGTGGTTTGCGCCGCTGCTGCCGCCTGCCTGCCCTGGTTGGATTGCTGTCCTCACGGCACCTCACTTGACCCCACCTCCTCACTGGCAGACGGTTGACCAGCGGCGGGCGGAGGGGCACACCCCGCTGTGGGCTGAGCGCATGAACCTCAGCGGCGGCAAGCAGGGTCCGCAGAGCAGCACTATCTATGGCTATCGAGAGGAGTATAAGCCCAGCCAGAAGACGGATGCACGCAGCATGGTGAGGGCGGGCTGCTGACCAGCAGGGTGTCCAGAATGCGGCTCTGCCCTGCATGCGCAGGGATCTGCTCTGATGCAGGTACCTGTTTAGACAGCTAAGTGTGGCGCATGCCCATTGTCGGTTGTTTCCTGCTCGCAGTACGAGCGGTACCAGCCCAACTACCAGCGCATCCTGAACGACGAGCTGCCAGACGCCTCAGACCCGCCTGGTGCGCATATGTAGAGCAAGGCCTCAGTGCAATCGCCTCACCAGCCGAGGGAAGGGCGTGGCCAGTGATGACTAGCTCCCTGCGCATGCTCGGCATCGGCACACCCAGCGCGTAGCCGTTGCAGCCACCCACTGCTGCTGCTGCTGCTGTCCCTCGCCCCTCCCACACCAGATGGGCGGTACTGGAAGGCGGGCGTGGCGCAGGGCGTGAGCGCCAACCCGTACGAGAAGCGGCTGGTCACCTCGGCGCGGCGCAAGCCCATTGTGGTGCGTGGGGCAGCTGCTGGAAGCGCTGGCTGGCTCTGCACATGGGGGCACCGCCGACCCAGTTGCCGGGGACTCTGTTGCAAGCGTGCTGGCGCCTGTACACGCATTGGCAGCACCTGTACACGCAGCGGCAGCTGCAGGCAGCGGCCAGCCCTCACCGTCCTGTGCTGCCCCCTCGCTCCCCCCCGCAGGTGGGCCCGCGGTCGATCGCAGTCATCGTGGACGGCGAGAGCCACACGCTTGGGGGCGTGGTCACCGATGTGGCCTGGCTGCAGTGAGTGGCACTGGCTGCAGGAGCAGTACCAATACTGCACATACCTGCTGTTCGAACTAAGCATCAAGCCTGGGAGACGACAATTGGGGACTTTGCAGTTCACCTTGCCAACAGTGCTGCACCCTGTGCCCCCCTGCAGCCCGCACACCGAGCTGGCTGCCTACACCACGGAGCACCCGGTGTACCGCCACATCAACATGCGGCTGCAGGTTTGCGCATTGCTGTGGTAGAGGGCAGTTGGCCATGCGTCATGAACTGCAGGCATGCAGTCGTCGACAGGTTGGCGGCTGGTGGTGATGCAGCCTTGCACCGAGAGCGCCTTGCCGCTTGGCGGCAAGTCCCCGCTGCTCCGCTCATTTTTCTGTTGCCCCCACGCCTTCCAACCGCAGTCCGCCCAGTCATCGGGCGTGAGCGGCGAGCAGGCGCTGGCCGAGACGCTGCACATCACACAGGTGGGCCGTGGGCTGTGGGCAGTGGGCCGTGGGCTGTGGGCTGCCTCTGCTGTTGGCAGGTGCTGCCTGTATGGGTGCCACTTCAGAGGGTTGCTGGACCGGGCAGGGATTCAGCAACCCGGATCACTCACCCCAGATTGGCTACCCTCTGTGTGCTGCAGGACATCTTCAAGGTGATTGGCGACAAGATGGCGGCGGCAGCAGAGGCGGAGCAGCAGCGGCAGCAACAGCAGCAGGCAGCGGTTGACGCGGCGTAGAGAGTGGCAAGGCACAGCACTGTACACTAGCGATTCAATGACATGAATATCTGCTGTAGCTGGACCTGTGTAACTTCTCAAGAGCAGTTGGTGTGCCACTCGCTCAGAGTGCGCTGCCGGCGCCGCCGGTGGTGGCATGCATTGCGAAGGTGGGCATCAGCGGGCCTGTCGTCTGTCTCTCGACCCTCTGCGGAGCTAGCTCAAGCGGTTAGACGCCTCGAGGCATACAGAAACCCAGCAGGCAGAGAGCGGGATGTCGCAGGCGCTCGTAGGCAAGCGGAACGGGGTTTGGTAGCAGTTGAATGAGCAGCTCGGCTGATTTACCTGCCTTATGAGTAGCGCTCTCATGGTCAGGGGGCTCACAGCACCCACTCGCCGACCGCCCCGCCTCTGCAGCGAGCGAGGCGCCAGCGGGGCAAGTAGACGACGTGCACGAGGATGATGGACGCTCCATCGTGCTAGCGCTGCAGGACGAGAGTGAGTTCGCCGCCGCCGCCGCCGCCTGCTCCAAACTGGGCGTGATGCTTGCCTGCCGCGCTTGGCACACCCGTTGCATGTCTAGCACTGCCGACAAGGCCTGTATAGCCACATTGATTTTATGCCGAAGACTCCCCCTAACTGTTGCCGCGGCCGCCCCGCCGCCCGCCCGCAGCGCACACGCTGGGCAACGCGCTGCGCGACGTGATGTGGAGCCACCCGCACGTGCAGCTGGCTTCGTACACGCAGGAGCACCCCAGCAGCCAGGAGATCCTGCTGCGCTGCCAGACCAGCAGCGCCATCAGCGCGGAGCAGGGCGTGGTGGAGGCGCTGCAAATCATGCAGCAGATGCTGCGGCACATGGGCGCCACCRTGGAGGCGGCGGCGGCCGGCTGGCAGGGCGGGCAGCAGGCGCAGCAGGGGCAGCAGCAGCAAAAGCAGCAGCAGCAGCAGCAGCAGCAGGATGGCGGCGGCGGGGAGTCGGGAGCAGAAGACGGGCAGGCGGACGCGATGGAGGAAGACAGCTGAGGCCAGTTACCGCCAGCCCAAACTCCTGTTCCCCTCCCTTCTCTTCCCTTGGACCTATGGTTGTCAACATGTCAACTACGATTGTAAGGATGTCAACAGCTTACCAGCTCATTGAGGTGTGACATCGCTTATTAGGCCAGTCACTCACTTGGTTGTGCTGCCCAGCATGCAGTGGCAAGATGCAGCTCGACCAGCGAAGTTCGGAAGAGCAGGTGGAGGTCGAGCGCCAGCTGGCTGGGYGGCTTGGGAGTGCAGGCAGCTCGTTAGTGAAGCCGTGCGCCCAAGAGGCAGGCAGCGCCGGCATTGCCGGGCAAGCAATCGGATTGGGCGAGCCGCTGCTGAAAAAACTGCTGCTGTTGCATGCCGGTGCGAGTTAACTAAGTGCACCCTTGAGAGCAGCCTGCTCATCTGACTGGACAGGGCGGGCAGGCTGCCACATCAACACATGCTGTGTCTGCCAGGTTTTCGCTAGAAGTGTTTACATACGGGAATCGCTTCCAGAAATGTTTTATCGTACAAAAGAAGTGGTAAGGATTTAGAGAGAGGAGAGCGATTTATGGTTGTGTTATTCTCAAAGCATTGGCCGACAATAATGCACATACGCTGAGGCAGCTGTGCAAGCAAGCGCACCAAAAGGACTGCGTCACTTTGCAAACAACAGCACGGAAAATGCACAGGCGGAATGCATTGGGTCCCAGATAAAGCGGCAAGGGATGAGAAGTGCGCAGTGGTCAGAAATTGCCAGCAGTGCGGCGCTGCAATTGCAGCGCAAGCTAGTTATGGCTCGGATTGCACGGNCGGGGACATGAGTTAGCAGGGCAGCACACGTTTTGCTGGTGTGGGCGTGAATTCTTAGCATTCGTTGGGGGGTGAAGGCAGAGCGCCCGGGAATGGCGTGCTGAGCGCGCTGGTTGGGGCACTAAGGGCATGTGTTGGCAAAAAGGGACTGTCAGGCAAAAGCACAAAAGGGTTNCACCAGCTGGCGCGGGTTTAATGCGCCACCGTGGGCTGGTTGGCAGGCAGCAGCTCGGCCTGCAGTGCCAGCAGCTCGTGCACAATCGCGGTTGCATTCGGCCTGCATGGGCAGCCGGCAGCGGTGCCGATCGCGTCAAGCTCGCGCATGCAAAGCACCAGAGGTTCAAACAGCCCAGAGGACACACCCTCAGCTGGCAGCCAGGCACAGCTTGTTGTTGGCGAAGCCCACCCACCGCTGCAGAGGGTCGGCATCCCAGCAGCGCTGCATGAGGTCAGCCAGCGCCGGCGGGCACTGTGCAGGGATGTCTGGCCGCCGGCCGTGCTGCGTGGCGTGGAACACCACTGCCAGGCTGCTCATGCCGGCAAACGGGCGCTGCCCGCTCACCACCTCCCACCTGCGCAGGGAGCAGAGGTGCAGCAGGGGTGTGAGCGGGGTGAGATGCGTCCAGAGGGACGCAACAGCACCACTGGCCATGCATCCGCATCTGCATTCTGAAGAGGCCGCTGCCCCAGCCAGCAGCCAAGCAAGTCGCAGCAGCGCGCCCTCACATGACGAGGGCCAGTGCGTAAATGTCTGCCGCCTTGGTCAGCCAGCCGTGCTGCACCAGCTCCGGGCTCATATGCGTGATGGTGCCCAGGCTGCCGGTGGCCACGTGCGTCTGCTGGTCGCTCAGCATGCGCGACAGGCCAAAGTCGGACACCTTGCAGATGAAACCGCGCGGGTCGCTGCGGGCCGCCTTGAGCAGCACGTTCTGTGGCGAGGAGGAGGGAGAAAGGGAGTCAGATGGCTGGGAGTCAGATGGCTGGGCATGTCTGCTGTGGGCAGGTGAAGCGCTCGGAGGGAGGCGCCTGAACAATGCACTGCTGCTAAGCCTGCACAAACACAAGCGCCTGGCCGTGGCGCCCCACATGCGGCCCATGCCGCAACCGACTCGTTTGAAACTCTGGTCACCTGCGGCTTCAGGTCGCCATGAATGATGCAGCTCTGGTGCAGGTACTCCAGGCCACGTGCCACATCCAGCAGCGTGGGCAGCAGGCGCGCCTGCACAGGCGGGGAGCATGGTTGGTTGCCACAGAAAGCAGCACAAATCTGGCTGCATCGGCCGCTGCAGGCAACTGACTGCGCCGCTAGCGGAGTGCGATGCGGCGGCAGGGTGAGTACAAGCAACCTGGGCCGCTGCCGGCGCAGGCAGGCAACCAGCACATGATNAAAAAAATGATACGTTCAACATAACCAAAGGATTCGGCTCACCAGGTTGAGCTGTGCGGGCTGGCCCCGCGCCATGAACAGGCCTTTGCTGGCGGCGCTGTCCAGGCTGCCCAGCTCAGCCAGCTCGCACACCAGCCATGTTTCGTACAGCCTGCAAGGAGCGCCCCACAAATCAAAGGAAGTAAGAAGGGAAGTGCAGCCACTGCGACACACGCATCTGTTGCATGCACCTTGGTTCAGCAGCTGAGCTGAAGCTATCTCAGCCAAGCAGCCTCACCCAGGTGTGAGCACAGCGTTAAGCGGCACCACCTCGGCCTTGCATCTGTTGTCGGTCAGGGCGGGGACGACCCGGCCGCTGCTGCTGGATGTGGGTTCTTCCTGCTGCAACGCCGAGGCTGGCGAGTCCTGGTGGGCGCTGTCGCTGTTGGTTGGGCCGGTGAGCAGCCTGCGTTGCATGGGATTGGTTTGCTTAAAAGGTGGTGATGCTGCTATGCGAGTACCAATGCAGTGCTGTTAGTTCCGATCCGACCATACTGCGCTGCAATAGACGCATTCCCCTGGTCTCCGGTTCAAAGCATGGATTCACAATGATCGTTATGGGCAACATGCTGCAGTTTGGGAACCACTGAGTAGCACACAAGTTGTCAGGGCGCCCTGTGCCTAAACACACCTGACGACGCAGGTTCGGTAAGTGGGGAGCACGTTGGGATGGGACACCGCCACACTGAGCATGGGCTCAGCACTCAGGTCCAGGCTCTGCCCCACACTGACTGTGGTTTTAGCTACCTTGACCGCCACAGCAATACCCTCCCAGGTGCCTGGAGGTGTCGCGGAGCACGGTGAACATGTCAAGTTGTTGTGGGGGAGCACTGCACGCAAAGCGCATATGCAGATGCAGCCAGCGTGCCATGCGCTTTTGCACCCACCTTCGTACACTTCCGCAAAGCCGCCCCGGCCCAGCAGGCGCCCGAGCTCCAGGTCTTCGATGGCCCCCACCCTTGAGCGCAGCATGCTGTGAGGCATGTCCCAGCTGGGGCAGCTTGGCAGGCTGCCCTTGGAGCTGTCACCCTGTCCAGGAGAGCGCGGCGGCGCACGGGCGCTGTTGCGGCTGTCCATCAGGCTGCACCCCGAAGACCCCTGGGGGCACATGGGGCTGTCCTTGCAGATCGAGGCAGCCGGATGCTGTGTGACAGGCAGGACCGGGCCTGCCGGCTGCTGGCACCGCCGCCGGCACATCACCGCCAATGCGACGGCGAGCGCCACAGCTAGCGCAGCCCCCACAGCCACAACCGTCCAGACCCATGCTGGAGTGGTGCTGCTGCCGGCGGCGCTGCTGCCGGTGGCGCTGCCGCTTTCGCGCGCCACTGGCAGCTGACAGGTGACGCTGCTGTTGCTGACGGCCAGGTTGTAGGTCCCCACTGCAGCGGGAGGGGGTGGGAACGGGTAGCATCTGGGCTGTGGAAGGCAGGCACGCATGTGCCAACGTGCGAAAGTCAACACTGCAGTAGCTGATGCTGCAACAACTCTGCACGAGCACACCCAGCCCGCCGCCGCAAGCCTGCCCCCACCCTCCTCCCTACCTCCCCCGCACCTATCTCCTTGTTTGCTGTGCTGCGCACTGCAGACGCCATGTTTAGGCGGTGGAAATCTATTGTCAGCCCACTGGCGGTCAAACTTGCGGGGCTGCCCAGCAGCTGCTGCATAGTGGCCGCCTGCTGGGCTACCAGCTCTGGCGTGCACCAGGTGGCCGGGAATAGCTGGAAGTGCGAATTGCGCGCCTCCACCTGCGGCGCAGCGTGCCGGGGCGATTAGGTGTTGGCGGCGGCGAGGCGAAAGAGGTAAATGCAGCGTGCGCAGAGGCAAACTGGTCACGAGCGATACATGCAGGTGCTGGCTGACGGGCGGGCGTTGTGTGAAACTGGATGGCAGCAGCAGCTGCGCCTCTCACGCTGCCTTCCGCGAGCACTGTGACGGATGGCCAGAGGGTCAATGATTCTGGCCGCGTGGGCGCGCCATAGTTGCCTTCCGGCGATGGCATCCTGCAGAGCATTGTGCAGAGTCGTGTAATTGTGAAGCTGGACGGTGTACCCATCTATCGCTTGCACACGCATGCATGCCGCCGCTGTGCTGGAAGGGGGGCCGCATGCGCAAGGGGGGCGGCGATGGCGGGAGGTGCGCCGCGGCTCACCCCCGGATGTCCAGCTGCTCCAGGACCAGCTTGGCGCCTGCCTCGACAACCAGCACCAGCGGCACGCCTCCGAAATCCAGGGCGGTCAGCCCAGCTGAGCCTGCAGGTGAGATGAGAGGCGGCAGGCATGGACAACGGGTTGTGCTCCTGGTAGTGCGGTACGCCAGAACCCTAAAGGACGCTCGCTCCCCACGATCGCTTGGGGCGCCGGTGCCACCGCCTCACCTCCGCGCAGGGTCAGGGTAGCATTTGGGGGCACCCTGGCCGGCAGAGTGGCAAGAGTGGCGGCAAAGCCCGGGAGTGTGATATTTTCCAGCAGCAGCACCGTGGTCTGCGGGCCTCCTGGGGCTTGCAAAGGCGCAAGGGCCTCGAGAAACTCGGCGGGCGTGCGCACACCCGCCGCCGGGGCGCCAGACACAGCCGCGCTGCTCAGCAGCAGGGAGATCAGCGCAATCAGCATGGCATGGAGCTGTGGGAGTGTGTAACCGAATGAAAGAAGCAAAGGGCGGGGCTATCAGGCCGACAGGATTGTGGGAGCGCTGTGGGTGCTGAATATTTTCAGCCAGAATCGGGCTTGGGAGCAGCGTTCGGGCTCTAGGGAGGGAATTTGTGGATGTTGGGAGCGACGGGAGGCGACAAGCGGGCGATTTGCTTAACATTCCCCCATCCTAGCTGGACGCCGCCGGGGCGGCGGCACCGTCCCAGCTGGTTCCGGGACTGGCACCGCCGGCCTGACAGTTGCAGTCTCAAGGCCTTACTGATGCATGCATGTCAGTCTGAGCCCCCGGATATGCTTGGCTGTGTTCCAGCAGCTGGCACCGACATTGGCGTGGTGGCAGGGAGGGGTCTGCCTGAACGGGCACAAGAGCGGAGCGCCGCTGCTGTAGCTGCCGGGCAACCTACACGTGCGTAGACGCAGTCCACAGCGTTCAGACAGACTAGAAGACGCGACAGCAAGCAGCACAACAAAGCACAGCAGCAGAGCCGAGAGGATGGGGAGAGCGAGGGCGGAGAGCAGCAGCACAAAATATCATGGGATGCCTTAGCGTCCCGCGCCGCCGGGTCATCGCCGCTTCTTGAAGCCGCCGCCGCCGCCCCTGCCGCCGCCGCCCCTGCCGCCGCCCGCCCCCATCAGCCCGCGATGGTGGTCATCGTCATCGTCGCCGCCACCCTTGCGCTTGCCCTTCTTCCCCTTGTCGCTCTCCTTCATCTGCAAGGGTATAGCAAGGCAGTAGGGGCACGGTGATATCAAGCAAGCCAGTACCAAGAGGGGGTTGGGGCAGACACGATGCCCGACACGGGCAGCCGCAACTCGCGCCGCTGTCGCCACTGCACTGCACAGCATGAAGGGCACCATCACAGCGTGGCATGGCCGGCCCCCGGGCGCTGCTTGCCTGCATGGTGGCGATGCGCTGCGCCTCTCCCACGCGCTCCAGCAGCAGCAGCACCGCCTCCTGCTCCGCGGGGTACGCCTCCATGCGCAGCCCAATCAGCGCCTCGATCTTTTGGTACAGCTCCACGTCGTACTGCGGTGAGGAGGGGCGAAGGCAAGGAGAAAGTGGCAGGACTGAGCCAGGTGGACGGGAAATGAAGCAACAGCTTCCTGCTTCGGTGCACCAAACGGCAGCAGGAAGAGGCAGCAAAAGACCATGCAAGGCTAGCGAGCATGTCGACATGCAGTGGCATTGCAGGGCATGGCAAGCACAGTGTGCGGCCAGCCTGGCTGTCAACAGTGTGTGCACACCTGCGTGACGATGGTGACTGAGCGCCCGGAGCGGCCGGCGCGCGCTGTGCGGCCCACGCGGTGCACATAGTCCTTGCTGTTGGTGGGCACATCGTAGTTGATCACCACATCCACCTGTTGGGTTGATTGGGTGGGGATGGTGGGTGGGGGTGTGCAAAATTAAGGGCGATCAAGAACACGCTGCACGTGCTGTGGCTGCTCCGTCCCTGCCCTTCAAGAGGCGCAAGCGCCGCCTCACCGAGGGGATGTCCAGGCCGCGGGAGGCGACGTCGGTGGCAATCAGGATGTTGCGGTCGCCCGCCTGCAAGGAGGAGCAAGCCGGGAGGGCATGGAAGGCGTTCAGGTGATGGCAAGGATGCGCAAGCAGGGAGCATGTCCTTCCCTCATCCTAACTTCCCCGACAACACCCGCCAACAGTGCGCGTGCAGCCACTCTCGCCTTGAACTTGTTGAGCGCGCCCAGGCGCTTGGGCTGCGACATCTGGCCGTGGATGGGCACCGCGCCAAAGCCCAGGTTGCGCAGCGTGAGCGCGATTTTGCGGGTGGAGTCGCAGGTGCGGGTGAAGATGATGGAGGTGGAGCCAGCCAGCTCTGCCGCGAAACAGAGACGAAGAACAAGAGAGCAGAGGTCAGGGAGGCAAGCGGAGGCTGGCTGGGTGCGGGGAGGAATGAGGGACCTTGTTGCCTGTGCAGATTGGACACAGACCTCCGCCGCCGCCGGCTGTCGTGGCTGATGCAGCCTTGGCCGCCCACGGCCCACCAACCCCTGGCCTGCCGCGCGCCCGCCCGCCCGCATCACTTACCGGTGAGCAGGAAGGCGAGGTAGCAGTCCTTGTACTTGGCTGGCACAAACATGTACTGCTGGCGTAGCGTCTCCACGGTGGAGTACTTGGAAGCAACCTGGGGGCACAAAGGTGYAGGGAGCAGGAGGGGGGAGGCGAAAGGTGAGCGGGGGAGTTGTGAATGAAACTGCATTGCAGGTTGTGCAGACAAGAGGGACGCATGAGATGAGTGACTTGATGGGTATGGCGTGCCCCTCCTCACCTCCACTTTGACTGGGTCCCGTAGGCAGGCGCGCTGCAGCTTGGCCACCTTGCTCGTCATTGTGGCACTAAACAGCTGCGTGCGCCGCTCCTGCAAGTGGAGGACCAAAGCGAGCTGCAAGTTGACTGCCGTGCTCCGCCAGGCCACAGGCGCCAGGCCAGCCGCGCTCGCCAATGCATGGCCGCAAAGTTGCCGAGGCAGCCAGCAGCGCTGCAGCAGCGGGCGCCCCACCTTGGGGATGACCTTGAGGATCTGGTCAATCTCCTGCTCAAAGTCCATGTTCAGCAGGCGGTCCGCCTCATCCAGCACCAGGTGGCGCAGGCCCTGCGGTGCAGAACAAAGAAAAGGTGGCCACAGTAGGCATAGAGAGGGAGCGATGGTGTGGAGCAACCGAAACACACAGGACCAACAACCCTGGCACCATCTCCTCGGCTCTGCTGTGCAAGCATTGGCGCGCGGCAGCACTCAGCAAGGCAGCCCGCAGCGCGCCTTGAGCGAGAAGCCCTTGGTGTTGCTGAGGTGGTCCACCACGCGGCCGGGCGTGCCCACCACAATGTGCGGCCGCTTGGCCAGCGCTATCGCCTGCAGGCCGGGCGGGTGTAGGTGAGGACCAGCCATTCGCAACCGCACAAGTAGCGCCGCTCTATATGTGCAACGCCCATCCAATGCCCAGGACCACATGGCCACATCGCATACAGCAGCAGCGGCAGCCCCCCACCACCACAACAACAGCAGCACCACCACCACCACCACCACGCCACCCGGTCACGCGCCTGCGCCATCATGTCGATGCCGCCCACCAGCACGGCGCACTTGACGCCGATGCCCGCCCCCAGCGCCTCAAACTGCTCCGCAATCTGGATGGCCAGCTCGCGCGTGGGCGACAGCACCAGCGCAAACAGCGCCTGCGGCTTGTCCAGCAGCGCCTGGCGGGGGCAAAAGGGTGGGGGCAGCGGCTGTGTGTGGGCTGATGGCCAGCCAGGATGTTAAGGGGCGAGGCGGCACCAACAGCAGCTCTTGACACCCCAAGGTAGTACCGCAAACAAGCAGCCAGTGCAAGGTGCCTCAGCCGCTAGCAAGGCTGGTGCAGAGGCTGCCGGCTGCCCAGCCGCCCCCGCTTGCCTGCAGGATGGGCAGCGCAAAGGCGCCTGTCTTGCCCGAACCCGTCTGCGCCAGCCCAATCACATCCTTGTCTGCGGAGGAAGCGGGGCAGCAGAAGCGAGAGCAGGGTGTGCAACCTGTGTCTATCAACCAGTACAGGGCTTAGGCAGGCAAGACATGGCAGCCACATCACACAGACCCAAGGCAGCCTTGGAGGCATGAAGCAAGGCCTGCCACGCAGGGCTTCTTGGTGCCAACCCTCCGCAAGCCCCAGCCCCAGCACCTGGCACCCACCTTGCAGCACCAGCGGCACCGCCTGCTCCTGGATGCTGGAGGGGCTCTTCCAGCCCAGGCTGGCCGCCGCCTCCGCTAGCTGCTCGCAAATGCCNAGCTTCTCAANGNCGGCCTTGGCCTTGCCGTGCTCCTCCTCGCTCAGCATCTTGCCCGTGGGCGGCGCCATGCTGCCGCCGCTGTGGGTACACTGTCTAAGGGGCTGGCTGGTACTGACCTGCAGCATGACAAGCGGCAGAGTGGTCGCCCAGCGGCGGCGGCTGGCGGCAGCGGCGGCGGCGGCAGCAGCAGCGGCGAGCACACTGCCGTCACTGCTACGACAACTGCATCGACGTGGTTCACCTGCTAGCACCGAAAGCACCCGCCGTCTGCAGCGTTTCTGGAGGCCCGCAGGAGACCGGCGGCGCGGGCGCCAGGAGCTCGGCAGCGCTGCCMAATTGAAGCTGATAAACTACAGATGCTGTGCTGCAAACCATGCATGCGTTCTGGGCGCTGCCCGGCGCGCCCTGCCCATGCAAGCAGGCCCAATGAAGCTCTGCAAGTGCAGCCCCTCCATCGCGCTGCAGCAGATCGCCCTGAGAGCCAGCAGACACCCCGCCCCGTCAAGCGCAGGTGCGCAGGAGATAAGTTTGGCACTGAAGAACCCTGGTTGTTTGTGGGCCCTGTGGTTGCCGCTGGAGGCTGCCTGGGCCTGCTCGGGCCGTTTGCACGTGCCGAGCGGCCTTAACGCCCCCTCCACCGTGCAGGACAAGAACGGCCACTTGAAATGGCGCCCTTCTCCAGCTAGGAGCCCCTGCCCGAGCATGATCGCGTTGAGGTGAGGTGCTGGGCCCGCTGCCGATACCTGCAAGCGCAACTCGCGGCCCCCGCCGCCGCCGCTCGCTGCCGCCAGTCCTCAAGTCCGCGCCGGTGGGCCCGAGTCCCACAGCAGGAAGCCCACTCTAGCTTGAAACCTGTGCAGTCGCACATTCTGACCATGCTGCATCCACATGGCCCGCTGCTGCAGCCCCTCCAGCCCCCGATTGTTAGCCCGGCGAGCGAGAGCGTGCACCCGACGAAGACAACAGCATCGACGGCACGAGCTGACGTTCCGATTAGGCGCTTGAACAGCAGCAGCAGCAGCAGCAGCAGAGCTTGACCAACTTTGACCGACCCTTCATAGACTCACCGCCAGCCAGCCAGCACCCGCATGGCGTCTGCGACCTCGCCCCGCGGGCCCAGCGGCCGCAAGGCCGGCCCGCAGCACACGCGGTCTGCCCACCACCTGTCCAGCCGGCGGGCCGGCGACCATGAGGGCTGGGCAGAGGGCATTGCGTCCCTGACGGAGCGCCACACCGCGACCGCCCTGCTGGATGATGCGGCGGCGGACAGCCGGAGCCACGGGGCCAGCAGCGGCGAGGTGCGGTCGGTGCGGATGCGGTCGGTGCGGGGGCAATGGGTGTGCCCAAGTATGGGGCGTTCTGCTGCATGCGGGCGAGCAGTGCTGCTGTTCTTGTGCTGCTGCTGACAGTGGTGCCCGGACATGCCGTGCAGGCGCCTGCCGCCGCTGCCGCGGCCCACCTGCTGGCCAGCCCCACCGACGCCCCCGCCAACGGCACCACGGCCCCTGGGGGCGCATCTGAGGGTGCCGCCGCCAGTGCCAACGCTTCCTTGGGCCCAGAAGAGGAGCGGCGTGCGCGGCTGGAGCATGCGCTGCACAGCCTGGAGGTGGAGGTGCTGCAGCGCGGCGAGCTGCTGGCAGACCTGGGTGCGCCGTTGCCGCTGCTGCTCGCTAGTTGCTGTCCGCTGGGCCTTGCCTTGCTGTCTAGTGTGAGGGAACAGCCGCAATGCGGCGAGCTGCTGGCAGACCTGGGTGCGCCGCTGGTGCTGCTCGCTTGGTGCCCACTACGCTGCTTTGCTGGCTGGCTTGGGATTACAGTCGCTGCTGCTTGGTAGTTGCTATCTGCTGGGCCATGCCTTCTTGCTGGCTAGCTAGCTGAAGATGACTGCCTCACTGGGGTGCACCGCTGCTCTTGCTGTCATGCCTGCACCCGCCTGTTGGGAAGCTTGCTGCTCTGGATGTGTGTGCATGTGTGCTGTTCAAGCTGCGCTCCAGTTGAGAGCTTGCTTGTCTTACTGCAGCCATGTGCACCCCCCACCACTGCCAGGCGCGCCCGACGGCTACGGCCCCACCGGCCTCAGCGAGGCGCAGCTGGATGAGCTGCTGGCCGCGGTGACCGCCCACATGGATGCCGCAGCCGACGCGGATGTGACGGTTGTGCGGCGTCGCAAGGTGGGCGGGAGGGGCGAGTGGCGGGGTGACTGCAAGTGAAAGTGCAGAATGCACCCGTCTGCCTGCGTTGTGGCCCGCCTCGTTCAGCGCTGTCTCGCCCTGCCTGCTGTGCTGCAGGTGCCGGCTCCCACTGTGGGCGCACCCGACCACCATGTGGCTGATGTGTGCATTCGCCGGCGTGTGGGCGCAGCCGCCCCGCTTGAGGTGCGCCCGGCTGGGCAGGCAGCAGCAAGATGGTTCTGCCATGTGCCCTTGCCAGCTTGCACGCATGCAGTGAGTTCCCATCTGATGGCAGCTGGCGGCGCTGGTTTGCCATTTCTGTGTCCTGTGTTCCTGTTTGCAGGTGCGCGTGGCCATCATCGGCAATGTGGACAGCGGCAAGAGCACCATGGTGAGTTTCAGTCATTGCAGCAGTTGATGTGCTGTGCATGTATGGTTGCTGTAGCCAGCTGCTGCGTGGTTGTGTGGAGGCATGCCTTCCCATTGGTGCCCTGCACTGCACATCAGCATAGTGTTCCGTGTAAAGCACACGCCGCCTGCCATCCAGCCCCTGTGCCCTGCGTCGACACACCCCTGGCCAGGTGGGCGTGCTCACCCGCTCCGTCCTGGATGATGGCCGCGGCTTTGCACGGTCCAAGGTGTTCAAGCACGGCCACGAGTCGGACACGGGTAGGCGGGCAGGCAGCGGGGGTGCAGGGTGCTGGTTGGCTAACCCTGCTGGCGGCGTTGCCTGCAGCCTGCACTCATCAGGGGCGGAAGCAGTTTCTGCGTTGCCCACCCTGCTGCTTGCCCAACAATGCCTGCCCCCGCGTGACTCGTCCCACCTGCAAGCAGGCCGCACCTCCTCCATCGGCCAGCACACGCTGTGCCTGGACTCCAAGGGCGACATCCTCAACGACCCCGCCTTCCGCACCCAGTCCATTGCTGACTATGTGAAGCAGGCGTCCAAGGTGCTGAGCTGGGGGAGAGGGGGGAAAAGAGCCTCATACTGCCCCAGCGCTGCAGCCACACTTAGCCCTGCCGGGACCACGCTGGGATTGCACCACCAGAGGGGTCAAAGTGACGCCAGCAAGCAACTATCGTGCGACCTTTGGTGCTGCTGCGCCCCCGCCTGCCGCAGGTGGTGACATTGGTGGACCTGGCTGGGCACGAGCGCTACTTCAAGACCACCGCATACGGCCTGACCGGCCATCTGCCGGGTGCGCGCTACTGCGCGGCCGCTTGCATGCTTTCATGGAGGCTGGGCTGCCATGCTGCCATGCCATGCCATGCCATGCCATGCCATGTGCTGTCATGCTGCAACAAATGCCGTGCCATGCCATGCCATGCCTTATTGTGCCACGTCATGCCATGCCTGGCTGTGCTATGCCATGCCCATGCCTTGCTGTGCCATGCCGTGCCACGTGCTGCCATGCCGCACCAGACGTGCTGCCATGCCGCACCATGCCTCGTCATGCCGTGCCATGCCATGCCATGGTGTTGCATCTTGCTTTTGCCACCGAGAAAGCACATGGCAGGGCGTCCCACTGAGCCTCTCCTCACCTTGCCCGCCTTGCCGCGCAGACTATGCATGCCTCATTGTGGGCGCAAACGCGGGCGTGGTGGGCATGTGCAAGGAGCACCTGGGCGTGGCGCTTGCGCTCAAGGTCAGCTGAGCGGGGGGCAATCATGCATGGCATGCTGGCGGTGAACCTAAATAGCGGTGCAACATGTCTGGCATGGCTGAACCGGCCCACTTCTTTGTGCTGCCCATGTGTCCATGCCGATGTGGCCCTTGCTCCGCTGCTTTTTGTTGAGCCCTGGCTGCCCACCTGCTCATGTGCTGCTCATGTGCCCCAACATCCCACCTGGCCCCCGGCGTCTGCCCCCTCATTCAACCTTCAGGTCCCCGTGTTCTTTGTGGTGACCAAGATTGACCTGGCGCCCGAGCATGTGATGAAGCACACGCTGCAGACCCTGAGTGGCCTGCTCAAGAAGCCGGGCGTGCGGTGAGGCGGCTGCACGCCATGTCTTAGGGCAGGGTTTGAGTGGGAACCGTTGCGGCAGCGTGCACACAGCAGGCGTGAACTGCGTGCTGGTCCAGCATGCTGACTCATGCAAGGCTCACTGGCCCCTGTTCCGCCCTGCCATGCCCCCTGCCTCCCGCCCTGCAGCAAGCGCCCGTTCCTGGTGCGCAATGCGGACGACGTGCTGACGTGCGCGCGGCACATGCATGCCGACAGCCTGGCTCCCATCTTCCTCACCTCATCGGTGGGTTGGGGGCGGGCCAACCAGGGTTTGAATTGGGAGTCGTTGTTGCATGCAATGCTGCGGCAGCATGCAAAAGCTGGCGGCAAGCCAGAGCGGTGGGTTGGTGTGCCTTCCTGCTGGCAACAGCTCACCACCCCTCTCCTGGTGAATTCCTCGGTCGTTGTCTGCAGGTGACAGGCCAGGGGCTGGACCTGATCCGCCTCTTCTACAACCTGCTGCCGCAGCGCCACAACTGGTGAGCCTCGCAGCTGCATGCTTGGCCTGTGACTGCTCTGAACGTCAGCAACACCACTGCTGGTCAGCTTGGGGCCCCAGAGGCCACTGTCGCATCTTGACACCACGGCGTCTCTGCCGCTTTACTGTTGGCAGGGCCGACAAGACGAGCGAGCACTCCGAGTTCTTGATTGACGAGGTGTTCCAGGTTCCTGGTAAGCGTCTTATCCCAAACCTTTGCTGTGAAGCGGGTCTCACACGTCTTGCAGATGCATGTGTGCAGTGCGCMAGGTTGTTCCCCTGCTTTGCAGGCCAGCTTGCTGCTGCCAAGGCAGCTGCTGCACTCTCCCTGCTGTCCTCATCTCACTCTGCAAGCCTTGCGTGTGACCCCCACCCACCCTCCCTTGGCAGGCGTGGGCACGGTAGTGGCGGGCACCGTCAAGCGTGGCGTGATCGCTCCCAACTCCCAGCTGCTGATGGGGCCCGACATTGCCGACACCACCTTCAAGCCCGTKGTGCGCAGCTGCTGCATGGGGCCGGGGGCTGCAAGCGGGGTGTGGTGGTGATGTGGCCGGAGTAAGCTGAATGGACTGTTATCCAAGTGGACCTGTTCTCGCCCGCCTGCATCAGATGCCTCGCCAGCCAGCCACGCAAGCTGCTGAGAGCCCCAACCCCCAACTGCCCGTCCACAGGTGGTCAAATCTGTGCACTACAAGCGTCTGCCGGTGGGGCGGGTGGTGGCGGGCCAGACGGCGGCGCTGGCGCTCAAGCGCGTCAAGCGCCACCAGGTGAGCTTCAAGTGCTTTGTGGTTGTACGGCTGTAGGGCTGTATGGGCAGGTGTGGTGGCATGCCGGCAGACCCTGCGTGTCGCCTAGCCGTGCAGGCATTTCACCACAGTTGCTGACCTGTCTCCTTCCGGCCCTTCCTCGCCTACCCTGCCCCTCCCTGTCTGTCTCCAGGTGCGCAAGGGCATGGTGCTGGTGGCTGCTGAGGCGCGCCCACAAGCCTCCTGGGAGTTTGACGCGGACATAGCCATTTTAACACATCAAACTACGATTCAACCGAAATATCAGGTGCTGCGGGCGGGGGGCGGTGCAAGATGGGGGAGAGTGTGGTCAGGGGTGCAACAGGGCTGCATGTACTCTCACAACAGGAGAGGGTGGCAGGTGTACTTCAAGACAGGTTTGATCGTTTTGCTGCAGCGGCTGCGCTTCCAATTTTCCTTGCGCCTGCTGCCCCTGCCACCCCCTCTGCCAGGCGGTCATTCACTGCGAGATTGTGCGGCAGTCGGCGCGGGTGATAGCCATGGACACTGAGCGCCTGCGGTGCGCATCAAGCATGCTGTCATGTTGTGCTGGTGTACTACTCCCTGAAAGCAATTGCCTGAGCGCACTGCACGCGATGCAACAGCTATGGCTGGCTGGAACTGGAAGCCGCTCTGTGCAGCGCCTGCCCCTTCCAGCCCTGGCCATGTCATGGCACCCAACCTCCCGCCCTGCTGCTGACCCATCCGCAGGTCGGGCGACCGCGCATGCGTGCGCTTCCGCTTCCTGCAGCGCCCCGAGTACCTCACCCCCGGCACCCGCTTCGTGTTCAGGTGTGCATGCCCATGAGCATGAGGGCCGGGTGCAGCATGTCATGAAGGGGTGCAGCGGTCATGAATGGGTGTTCCAATGACTGCACCTGTGTTGGGTGTTGGCCGCGATCCGTGCCCAACCCACTGAGTGCTTCAACCTATCTCCCACTCCCTTCCAAATGATTGTAGGGAGGGCAGGACCAAGGGGATTGGCATGATAGTGCGCGCGGGCTCTGCTGTGCAGCAGCACCCGCAGCAGCACGCGCAGCCGCCGCAGCAGGCGCCCATCGCTGCCCACTGAGTGGGGCGGGCATGCCCAGGGTGCAACATGACCCCATCCATGACGCCACTCGTGAGGCCCACATGCGGCCGAGGCGTGTAAACGACCCGCTGGCGGGAAATCTAATGAGCGGGCTTATCCTTTCACGCACCTGTGGCGCAAACTGTGTGCGCTGTTGACTGTAGCTTCCTCACCCATCTGCACCCAAGCTTGCATGTTGTAGCGCTGGTGCACGTTGCACCTCAGACCCAGCTGAGCCTGCTTTCTGTTCTTCCTGCTTGTACAATCCCGCCTTTTTGATGTGGCATTAGCAGTTGTATGCATGCATGTGTAGTTGGGGCATTCCTTGTGTGTTGTATTATGCTTGTGACGTCATTGACCGACTTTGCAACTCAGTGGTACAGGTGTAGAATTGGTGAACGCCAGATGCAAAGGTGGACCGGATCTGCGTGGCATTGCCTGCCTGAGAAGTGAGAACCTGACGTCTCTCCCACTCCAATAGTGTGGCTTTGTATGAACGATGCTCATTTGTTCACAATGGTCGCAATGGTCCATTCATCGGCATGCCATGCACAAGCTCTGCATTCACTGCTCAAACATTCTTCTCAACTCAAAAATGGCACGATGCAATTGCAATCTGAGGCACTCTGAAAGGAGGAGGCATGCGTCGCTGGCTGCCCCCGTCACTCCCCCTTGTCCAGCTGCTGCTGCCGCGGCAGCGGGTGGAGCGACTTGCGAACAAACTGCGCCTCGTATGCCAGCCGCTCCCCAATCTGCAGGCGTGACAACAGGGTGGGCGGGAGATACTAATAATGCCGTTGACTTTCCTGCGCCATCATGCCAGACCATACGCCAAAACCACTGCACGCAATCAGGCTCCATAGCATGTAGGCAGCACCCCTCTGAAACCCAGCAGCCAGCTGCCGCCACCCACCGGCTTGCTGCTCATGGACCAGCTCACGCCCCGCAGGATGCCCTCCAGCTCCTTGTACGGCGGCCGCTCCGCCAGCTGCGCCACGCACTCGTTCTGCGGTGGGAAGAAGGGGATAGGGATGTGCTTGGAGCTGTGCAACGCGCTGGCCATGAAGGGCAGGTGTCAACGTCCATCTGATCAAACTTCCACTGGAACATCCGTCGCCATACATGGCCCTCCAAACTGGTCGACATGGCCCTCCCAACTAGTCGAGTGCGCCCGGCCCTTCCCAAGAGCCGAGCGCTCACCACGGACGGGTTGTCGGGCCGCGCCAGGTTGACTTGCCAGGGCGCGGGGTACGAGCGCAGCAGGCGGACATCATCCGAGCTGATGCGCAGCTGCTTCAGCACGTACGTCTGTTGCAGGGGTGAGGCAGTGCGAAGTGATTTGTTGGACGATTATACTTGGGCAGTACCAAGCGGCAGGACCAGGCAGCAGGTCAACAGGCAGCACCGCCGGTAGGCTACCTCTGCACGCCCAGCGGGGCTCCACCCAGCAGTGTGGCCTCAGAAAACGACAACACCATTTCCCACGGGCCCCGCGCTGCGTGTGCCATCCCTCTGGCTCCCACCTCCTGGAAGCTGGCAATCAGCTCCTCGTTGGCCTTCCGGGCCCAGGGCAGGAAGCCCAGGTCGCTGACCACGTTGCCCTCGGTCACCCACTGAGGGTTCACAATCAGCACCAGGCCATCCCTGCATTTGGAGGGTTTGGAGAGAGAGGGGGCAGACCTCAGCGAGCGGAGCTTTCAACCCCGATGTGCCATCAGGACAGCCTGATATGCCTGGCTGCCACACACAATGCTGACAAACATTGCTGGGCACCCCTGGCTCTCCCCAAACCTCAACCATGCCCTCCCCTTCTGCCCTGCCCCTGCTCACTTGTGCGCCTCGGCAATGCGCCGCACATCCCCCAGCGTCTCCCCGGTGGGGAAGAGCACCGCCGCCAGCCGGGGCCCCTCCCATGCCGCCACCGCATCTCCATCATCGATCACTCGAGCGGAGAGCGGGCCATCCAGGCCCGGCAGCTGCTTCAGGCCACGCAGCAGCTCCTCAACCATTGGAGAGGCCGCCTTGAACTGCTGCCGAATGCCGCCGGGCCTGAGGGTGGAGAGAGGAGCAAGGCGCACGGGGTTACGCAGGACAGGGCTGCGAATGCATGGGAGCACAGCTGGTACCACCGCAGCCAGCAGGGCAGAGGCATTGCACAGCGCTTGCTGGTTGCTGCACCCCTGCCTCACCAGTCATCCAAGTCGGTCGCGCCGATCAGCGGCAGCAGCAGGTCCACTCGCTGCCGCTTCACACCTGCCTCCCAAGCCTTGGTGCATGCCGCAAATGCCTGCTGCACGGTCTCTTGTGGGCCCCGCGGAATGGGCAGCGGCGACTGGCCCGCCTCTGATGCCGCAGCGGCTTGGCACCGTGTGCTGCGTGCAGCTGGACGCTGCAGTGCGAGATGCGTCACGCTGGGTGCTGACACAGCCGTACGCACACCGGCTGCCCTGCAGGCAGGCTGCACGGCGAGGCGTGGCACCGCCGCTGCCGCCGCCGCCCGCCGCCCAGCCTGGCTGCAGCGCGGCTCTGCTGCCTGCGCGGCATTTGTGACTGCCGCGGATCGCATGCCAGCACGTGCCCTGGTGCAGCGCCTGTGTGGTAGTGCAGTGGCCAGCACCGGTGCTTGTGCAGGAGGCCTGTGGTGGCTGGCTGCGTGGAAATTGAAAGATCGTCAATGGTGGAGCCTTGATGCAGGCTAGTTTGCCTTTGCACGCCCACTCGGTGCCCATTGCTTTGCCGTGCATGAGGCTCGACTTGCAGACTCCCTTGGCATTCTTGCCCCGCTCGCTGCCCTTGCAAGCACTTGTGATCGCGTCCCAAGGACCCAGATCGGGCGCCACTCTGAAGAACTGAACCTGGCCCACTCAGCCCCCGTTCGACAGCGGCCCCAGCCTGACACCTATTCAGTAGCTCATACATAGCAGCTGCGCCATGGCGCTGCTGGCGGCAAAGACCCAGGCGCTGCTGCAGCCGGCGGTCGCCGCCGCCCTGTCGGCGGCGCTCGCGCCGGTGCGGATATGGACGCGCCTGGCGTCCTTTTGGGCGGGCCTGCTGCTGCAGACGCTGGCCTGGCTGGGCGCCCCGCCCACCGGCTTTGTGCCGGTCTCCAAGCTGCGGGAGCTCAGCACCGTGGTGGACCACATGAGCCGGCGGGAGGAGAGCTACCGGCAGGTGCGAGGCAGGCGGGCGGGGAGGAAGCATCGGGCAGCAGCAACAGTGCACAGATTGCTTGCTATGCAGCACAACAGGCTTGAATGGAACCAATGCGACTGCTGTGAGTGTGTGCTCCAGCGTCACTTGCGAACTCCAGGCCGCCATGGCTTGGTTAAGAGTCCGTCACCACCTGTGTGCTGTGCAGGCGCTGAAAGAGATGCAAGAAGCGCTCGACTCCACAGAGGTGTGGCCTGCCAATTGATCAACTGCAGGGGTAGATGCGCCGTACGCAACCAGTTTGCGGCCATGTATGCGGCGCATGGCTTGCAGTATCATTGCTGGGCGACTGACTTTCAATTGATCACACATACTTCTCGCGAGGTCTGCTGCACCTCGCACCAGCTGCAGCCTCCAAACTCCTGACGCTCTTCCTCTGCTTCCCCTGCAGGGCGACAAGCGCAAGGCGCTGCGCAGCCTGAAGAAGGCCCGCCTGGAGCTGGACCTGCTGAGCGAGGAGCTGGCGCAGCTGCAGGCGCGTGCCGCTGCAGGCGCTGGTTGCCTGAATGCGAAGGACAGACAGCCAGCTAGTGCATGGCCAGGCGGCGGACGGCAATCACTCTGAGCATGCGCTTGCATGTGGCTGCACTGGGACGAGTTGAGGTGGCAGGCGTGCCGAGCGAAATAATCTTTGTCCACTTCTCCCTGTTGCACCCGCAGGCTGGCCACGGGCCCGCAGATGGCGCGGCAGCAGCGGGCAGCAGCCTGGGCGGCGGGCGCGGCGTGGTGTCGCGCGCCGGCCTGCACTGGAGCATGGCTCTGCTGCTGCTCCTGGCAACCTGGTTCTACATGCAGGTGAGCGGCGAGGGTGCAGCAGAGGCTGCCTAAAGCCTCAGTGTGTCATTCCCACCAAGCTGCCTTTCTGCTTACCCTGCATGCCCGCCTTGCTGCCCGCCGCTCCCCTGCGTCGCAGGACTTCTCGTCCGTGCAGCGCAAGCTTGTGTTCACCACGCTGTTCCCGGTCACGTGGGCATGGCTCACGACTGCCGTGCTGCAGTGGCGGCCACGCGCGGCGCTGCTCCTCTACTGCGCCTGCTGGTGCTTGACGGGGTACATTGCGGCCCACAGGTTCTGCCCCTGAACCACTGTTCATTCTTTGCTCTGCATGCTGTTGTTGCTCCAAACCAACTGACCGAACAAACGAACCTACTTGATTGCCGCTGCCTGATTTTTTCCCTGCTGCTTACCACACAACCAACTGACTTGCCAAACCAGCTGTTGACTTGATGCGCCTGTACTTTTCCTCCCACCATGCTTCAGCTCGCCTGTATATTACGTAACACGCGTGGTGAGGGTCGGGTGCGCAACAGCTGCGTCGGTGGCGGCCAGCGGCGGCGCCCGCGTGGCGGGCGGCGCAAAAGATGAGGGACCCTCATCCGCGGTCTGGTGCGCTTGTTGGGATCGTCCTTGGTGCTGCGTCAATTAACAAAGAGCGGCAAGCTTTCGCTCAGCACGCAGCGAGCGCGCCAGTTCGGGTCTCCCCCAGCAGCGAGCAGACATGGCTGGTGCTTTTGCAGTGGCGCCACAGTGCGTCTGCAGCGCGGCCAGCACCGCCGTGAGGCGGCCAGCAGGCCGGGCCGCGGCACCAGCAGTGGTGCCCCGCCCGCAGTTCCTTGCGGGAGCTGGGCTGCGTGCCAGCAGCACGGTGAGGCCTTTTTGAGGCAATGCAGCAGCCTGGAACTGGGCAGGCATCCCCTGTTGCCTGCCGCCGCCGCCGCCACTTGCTGCCGCCACCGCCGCCACGCCTCCTGTGCTTGCTGCCTCCTGATTTGGCTTGCCCGCTGGCTCCCACCCTTGCGCCCCAATCAGGCGTTCAGCGCAGCAGCAGCCCCCGCGCGGCAACAGCAGCGGCGCGCGCTTGCGGTGTCGGCGGCTGCCAGCAGCGCGCCGGCCGCAGACTTCCGGCAGCGCGCCCCCGCCGATGTGCGGGTGCTGGTGGTGGGTGCCACCGGCTACATCGGCAAGTTTGTGGTGAAGGAGCTGGTGAAGCGCGGCTACAACGTGGTGGCCTTTGCGCGCGAGCGCTCCGGCATCGGCGGCAAGCAGGGCGCCGAGGATGTGCGGGCCGAGTTCCCGGGCGCAGGTGCGCAGCCGCAGGAATTGCTCCGCCCTGCTGCTGCTATTGATGGCGGTTGTTGGGCAACGTGTGGCAATTGCTGTCGAGTGCTGCTGCTTGTTGCCAGCCGGCTGCGAAGCCCCAAGGAGCCGCCGCCCCTCATTCCCAGCTTGCTCATCCCACTGCCGCACCCCGCAGAGGTGCGGTTTGGCGACGTGATGAGCATGGAATCCCTCAGCCGCGAGGCGTTCAAGGAGCCGGTGGACGTCGTGGTCTCTTGCCTCGCCTCCCGCACCGGTGCGCTGGACAATGGTGTGCCTTGCAGCGGTTGGGCGAAGCAGCGTTCAGCCAGCGACCTGCCATGCACGCATCCGACAGCCCCCTGACTCTGCGGTTGCGCCGACAATGGTGGCGCAAGCTGGTTTCGTCTGCGTAATGCCGCAATAAGCTTCATGCGCTGCTCTTGTCCGCGGTCTCCCATCACAACCCCCCAACAGGCGGCATCAAGGACAGCTGGGACATTGATTACCAGGCCACCCTGAACGCCATGGAGGCGGGNCGCAAGCAGGGCGCAAGCCACTTTGTGCTGCTGTCGGCCATCTGCGTGCAGGTGGGGAGGGGTTGTGAGGGTGGAGGAGAGCAACGGGGGATTGTGGGATTGTGCTTTGCAAGGCGAGCGCACTGTCACTGGCAATTGCCGCGTCCTGCCTTCAAGCTGAAGCCTTCCTGTCCTGCTGCCCTCTGCGTGAGCAGAAGCCGCTGCTGGAGTTCCAGCGCGCCAAGCTGGCGTTTGAGGAGAAGCTGCAGGTGAGCAGGCGCTGGCGCAGGCGTGCCACTGCTGCTGCAATCTGCTGATGGTGTCACGGGTTGGCTCTCATTGGCATCGCTGCATGCCTGGGGCACAATATGTGACGATCCTGCAGCAGCTTGGCGGGATTCGAATCCACCCGTCCTCCCTCCCCCTGTGTCTCTGCAACCGCAGAAGGCGGGCGACATCACCTACTCCATCGTGCGCCCCACCGCCTTCTTCAAGAGCCTGGCGGGCCAGGTGGGTGCGGGGAGGAATAGGCGCTGGAGGCTGGCGATGAACGAGGAAGCTGGGCGTTGGGGATGATGCCCTGCAGTGCATGCCCCTCCACCCTGCGTAGATGCGCACACAACATCCGCCGAGTTGCAACGACTGTGTGGTTGCCATCAAGCCCAGAGCTGCCATCAAACTAGCTGCTCTCCATGCCCCCTTCCTCACAGGTGGAGCTGGTGAAGGACGGCAAGCCGTACGTCATGTTTGGCGACGGCACGCTGGCGGCCTGCAAGCCCATCAGCGAGCAGGACCTGGCGGCATTCATCACAGACTGCGTGCAGCAGGAGCGCAGTGGGGGGTGATGGTGGCGGCGGAAGAGGGTGTGCACGAGGAAGGCTGGGTCCTGAGCGTGGGCAGCAAGTGAGGGGCACATGCCTCCTGCACGCTCCACCCGACCACTCGCTGACCCCCCTACTGCTCACTCCACACTCCACCTGCTGCAGGAGGACAAGGTGAACAAGGTGCTGCCCATCGGCGGCCCCGGCAAGGCGATGACGGCCAAGGACCAGGCAGACCTGCTGTTCAGCATCGTGGGCAAGAAGCCCTACTACTTCCCGGTGAGCAGGGCGCTCACAGCGTCCGCCCATGCAGCTGGTGCACTGTGGGTCAAGAGAGCGCTGCATTCATTAGGGGTCCAGCTGAGGGCGCAAGTCGAACCATCATCTGCCCTTTTAACTGCCGCTGTCGCGCAGGTGCCGGTGGCGCTGATGGACGGCATCATCGGCCTGCTCGACTTTCTGGCCCGGTTCTTCCCCGGCATGAAGGTACAGCAGCGGGGCGGCTGGGATGGGGCAGCTGGACGGGGGCTGGCTGGCGTAGCGTGGAAGGGCTGGGCTGGCAGCGAGTTTCGGTAAAGGACGGGCGTCTGCAACCCTGTGTGACAGCCAACACACATTGCTGATCTCCCTCCGTCCTGGGCGTCCCCTGCCCCCTCCTCACTTTGCCTCTGCCGCAGGACAGCGCCGAGTTTGGCAAGATTGGCAAGTACTACGCGGTGGAGAGCATGCTGCTGTGGGACCCCGAGACACAGCAGTACCTGGTGCGCCGGCGGGCGGGGCGGGCTGCCACTTGTGCTGGCTGGCAGGCCAGGTGCTGGGAGCGCGGCGCAGCAGCGGGATGCGGCACGCAGCCGGTACCCTTCTCAGGACGGCAGTCCTGATGCTGAAGCTCCGCCTGACGCTGCCGCCCTGCCGCACCACCTGCCTGCTGCCGCAGCCGGACGCGACGCCCAGCTACGGCAAGGACACGCTGGAGGACTTTTTCCGCCGCGCCGTCAAGGAGGGCCTCAAGGTGGGTGCTGGGCAGTGGGCAGGGCCGGGGCTCGTTCTTAGCTGTGCTTGGCAAACCATGAGGTTCGTCGGTTGTTGGGTGCGGACAGGGTTTGGCCAGCCGGTGTGCTGCAGCTTGTGCATCGGGGAATGGGTTGCACTTTTCACAATCACAAAGCGTGACAGGAAACCCTACCTGGGAGTGCTATCAACCAGCTGCATTGCCTGCCTACCGCCCTCGTCAACTGCAGGGCCAGGAGCTGGGCGACCAGGCGGTGTTTGGGGTGAACAAGGAGTGAGGGCGGCACCGCCCCGGCTCGGCGCCCTGTGTGTCTGTTTACATGTTTTGTTATTGGCTCCCTTCCCGCACTGCTCTCTCCAGCTCTTCAGTGACTATGTGATTGTGATTTTGCATTCAATGGCAGTCGGGACGGGGCAGAAGATGTGCTCGTTCATGCGGGTGCAAGGCGCTGCATCGGGCAGCCCGTGCCATCGTTCTGAAGCGCATAGATTGGCGACCTAACCTCCTGCTCGATATCTCTCAGCATTCTACACATAAGCGCAGCAGCAAGGAGACCAGCGGCTCGCAGCAAGCCTCGGGCTGGCCTTACGTGCGCTCCAGTAGCGCGCGCGTGGCCCCTGCGCCATCCTTGCAGGCAAGCTTAACAGAGCAGGGCACGGGGAGCTCGAGGGCACCGCCAGGCACTGCCGCCGCCTCGCCGCCCCGCCGCCGCCTGCTGGCCGCCCGGCTTCCTCTGCCAGAGGTGGCAGAAATGCGGCCTGCCGGCTGGCCGGCCGACCTGCTGCGCAGTGTGTGACTCAGCATGCTTGATCAATGAATACAGGTCCACCAGCAGGGGCGCGAGCTAACCATGGGCTCCCAGATGCCCTTGGAAGAGCCCCACTTGCCGGCGGGTGTTACAGTGCGGCAGGTGGAGTGGGAGGATGGCCGCAGGTACAGCGAGATCCGCTACGCCCGGGCCGGCCAGGCGGCACAGCTAACCATGTAAGCATGGGAGCAGCCAACAGAGGATGCGGTGGTTGAGGCAGCCAGGGATGGCACAGCAGTGCTGCATTGAGGAGGTGTCCGGGTTGCGACTGAGCACTCAACCCTGCCTTGAACCCCTTATTCATGCAGGGTGAATGAAAGCAGATTCCCAGACGTTCAGGTGGACCCTAAGTTTCCTGACAAGTTGCTGATCAACGGCCGCGCTGCATCCTTCCAGCCCAGCGGTCGCATCTTCAAGGTGGTCAAGGGGCCAAACGCCCCAGGCCACAAATGCATCGAATGTGGCAGGTTTGACGAGAATGTTATGTTCTTCGGTGGCGCTCTGCTTGGCGGCCTGCTTGGCTTTACGCTGGGCAGAGGGACGTCATGAGTGCTGGTGGTGCTTGGTGTGAACAACGAGCGAGGGCGGCACCGCCCCGGCGCGGCGCCTGTGTGTCTGTTTACATGTTTTTGGTTGGCTTCCTTTTCGCACTGCTTTCTCCAGCTCTTCAGTAACTATGTGAGTGTGATTTTGCATTCAATGGCAGCCAGAGGAGGGCAGGCAGATGGCGGTTGCGGAGCAGCGGTGCGTCCTCACCGCCGCACGATGCGGCAGCAGCAGCTCAAGGCAGGCAGTCCCAGACCTTTTCCGCGATCGCTGTGATTTCTTGGATCGTGCTTGGCCATTCAGATTCTGCAGCCGAAGGCCGCGGCACAAAAAGAGCGCTTGAGTTTGTTGCCACGGGACCGACGTCCTGGCGATGGCCCGCTGACATGAATGTCGCAGAGGCAGCGGCGGTCGTGGGCGGCGATTCGAGGCGGCGCCTAGTGGGCCAAGGCAGTCAGGAGCAGCGCGTCCTCAGCTCTCTGGCCGTGCAGGGGCCCCCTGGATCGCCCGACGCCATGTTCAGGGTGAGATCACCGCGTAGTGCCATGCCGTGACTGCTGCAGGCATTCTTGTGCCCCACCGCCGCCGCCGCCGCCGCCGCCTTGCGGGGTGGCGATGGACAGCTGTTGCTTGCTCCTCTGGCCGCTTGCTGGATGTGGCATTTTTACTTCAACCGCCGTCCGCCTGCACGTGCAGTCTGGCCGCTCGGGTGCGCCGCTGTCGGGCCGCCAGAAGCTGGAGCCGCGGCACAGCGACCCGCTGGACCAGACGGAGAGCGGCGGCGCGGCGGAGTGGGAGCGGGAGCCCATCCTGAACCTGGTCACCGCGGTGCTGAGCAACTGCGTGCTGGGTGGGTGCTGGGCGACTGGATGTTTGCTGGTGTCGGGCATGCACTAGCTGCAGCTGATAGTCCACCCTTGCTGCCTGCGTCAACTGTCCCTCGCCCCCATCAACTCCCTCCACCAGGCTTCCCTTTCTGCTTCAAGATGTGCGGCATGGGGCTGGCGCTGCTGCTGGTGCTGGTCACGCTGGCCGCCGCCGAGCTGTCCATGCGCCTGCTGCTGATGTCTGCCCAGCTGACGGGCAAGCGGTCATATGATGAGCTGGCACGCCATGCGTACGGCCGGGCAGGTAGGCGGCCAGGCTGCCGCCAGGGTTGGATGCTAAGTGCAGCATGGTTGGCGTGGCCATGGTTTCTGGCTAAATCCTATCTGGAAAGCTTACCATCAACCACCTCCCGTTTCTGCTGCTGCCACATGACCCGCAGGCAACTTTGCGGTGCACGCCTGCATTGTGGCCATGAACGTGGGGTCGGTAGTGTCCTACCTGCTGATCCTCACCGATACAGTGTCCGGTGTGGCAGGTGCGGTGGCACAGCAGCCGCTTCTGGCAGGGCTGGGTGCGATTCGAGTGGATGTGTGCATGGCTCCTTCTCACCTGCCCAGTGGGCTGCAACCTGCTGGCTGCAAAAGTGCACTTGACACATGCCCACCACCCGTCAACCTGGACATGCTGCTGCTGCTGTGCAGGGGGCATTTTCTGCAAGCACAGATGCGTCTCTTTCTATCCACCCTGGCCTTGCTTCCGCATTTCCGCAGGCACTGTGATCCCCCCAGGAGCCGAGCCCAGCCGCAACATCATGCTGGCGCTCTGCACCTTTGCCGGCTGCCTCCCCGTGGCGCTGCTGGGTGCGTGCCTGCGACATACTGCAGATGTGGCAGTCGTCTGTGTTGCTGCTTGTTGGCTGCGAAATCATTCATCTTTATTGTCTTCCCATTTGCAGTCAAGTCGGGCCAGCTGCTGAACGCGGTCAACAACGTGTCAATGGCCTTCTTGCTGCTCTTCTGCGGCGTCATCGCGCTGCTGCCCTTCTCGCCCACCCCAGGCTCCGGTGCGCCCGACGCTGCTATTGCTTGCAGCATGGGCTGGCTGGCATTGTCAGGTGTAGAACGTGGGTCCACGATGCTGCCTTCTCATGTGCCTTGTTTATGGGCTTGCCCGTCGGCTTGCTGAAGAACCTGCTGCACCCACCTCCCTGCCTGCAGGCCAGCTGCACTGGTGGCGGTGGGAGGGCATGCTGGTGGCCTTCCCCATCGTCAGCTACGGCTTCACTGCACACCAGTATCTGTTCCAGGTGGGTGCCTGGCATCTGATGGGCAATGCGCCAGCTGTGCATCAACAGCACGTGACTGCATGCTGGCCTTTCTGGGGCGCCGCAAGGGTTTGCTTGCAACTCCCTCCCAGCCCTCCCCGGCTCGTGGCCACAACACTTTTGCCGCTCCTGCCGCCGCAGATCTACCCGTCCTCCCAGAAGCCCAGCCTGAAGAAGATGACGACGGCGATGCAGCGCGGCATGGCGCTGTCTGCGCTGGTGTATGTGGCCGTGGGCGCCTGCGGCTACTCCGCCTTTGGCTCCAAGTGAGGGCTGAGCTTGCAATGTCATAAGGCAGCACCATATGCTGGCCTTCTGTTTGTTGTTGTCTCCTTGTAAGTGTGCCTGACCTTTTGCCCCTCTAATTTGACTTTGCCGCAGGACGTCTGGTGACGTGCTGCGTAACTTTGGCGGCGCTGGAGCCAGCGGCGTGCGGCTGCATGCCGAGCGGTAAGGCATAGCCTGGGAGGGCAGAGGGTGGTAAGCAGTTGCAACCTCCACAGCCATGCTTCCGTCGCACATGGGGCCTTGTATACGCACTTCCCACTCTGCACCTTTTTATTGCCCCAGGCTGCTCAAGTACGGCTTTGGCGTGTCGCTGCTGGGCGCGGTGCCCCTCACGCTCTACCCGCTGCACGACACGTTTGCGCCCTGGCTGGCGCTGTGCAGCCCGCAGTACAGCGCGGCGGCCAAGGCGCTGGAGGCGCAGGGCCACGGCACGCCGCAGCTCAGCCAGCTGCAGGACGGCATGCTAACCACGGGCATCATGGGTGGGTGGGGCGGCGGCAGTTGGGGCACTGCTGGCGTTTGCTGCAGGCGGAGAACGCTCCTTGAAGCTGTGCGGTAGAGGAACAGCAAGACTGCTGCATTTTTTGCAACCTCTGCTGACAAACGGGCCCACCGCCTCCTGCCCCGCAGTCGCCTCGTACTCGCTGGCCGTGCTGCTGCCCAACGTGGAGTTTGTGTTTGGCCTGGCTGGATCCACGGCATCCACGCTCATGGTGCGCCTGGGCGGGCAGTTGTGCCTGTTGTGCGTGGGAGATGATGAGCATGCAAGCTGTAGTGCTGGGGCTTGGTCCTGCACATCCCACCCACATCTTTTGTCACACCTGTCAAACCTGTCACATGAGCCACATTCCATCACAGGCCTTCATCCTGCCGGCCGCCATCTTTCTGCGCGTCTCCGGCGGTCAGCGAGGGTTTGGCGGCGCCTCGGTCGACATGATTAGTGGTGGGTGCTGTTGCTGCCTGCTAGCTGGCAATCACACCTGCACTGGTGTGAGCAGCACTTGCAATGGCCATGCAGCCGTCTTCAGCTTTGCCACCCCACCCCACCGCCTGCTACCCCCCCGCACCTCGCCGCAGGCTCGGCGACGTGGCGGCAGCGGCGGCGCATGGCTGGCGCGCTGCTGCTGTTTGGCTGCGTGGCGGGCGTGCTGTGCACCCACGCCATCATGCTGTCCATCCAGGAGGAGGCGGAGGTGGTGCAGCTGGCGCAGGTGCGCACGCCTTGTTTGTGCAGGCGCTTGCTTGCGCGGGCATCAGCGTTGCTCCCGCCTACATCTGCATTCAATATATATGCATGCAATTTTGGCACTGTTGCTGTTGGTCCATGCCCGTGTGCCCGCTGGCTGTCTCCCTTGGCTGCACGCTCAACAACAAACACCCCTTCCATGCTGCCCTGCAGGAGTTGGTGCGAGAGGAGGCCAAGGTGGCGGTGGCAGCGCAGGCGGAGGCCAAAGCCAAGGAGGTGGTGGAGGTGGTGGGCGCGGTGGCGGCAGCCAAGCAGGTGCGCCTGAGCTGTCTGTGCAAGGGAGGAAATTGGCCACCACGCGCGGTGTTGTCATGTGACTCTGCTCAGGCCCTGCAAAAGAACGGCGAAGCAAGGCTCGGCACTGTGACAGCATGAAAAGACAGGAAAGACCAGCCTCTGCACCTGCGCCATCTGCCGCAGGAGGTGGAGAGCATGAAAGCCGAAGCCAGCGGCCAGGCGGAGGTGCTGGCGCGCGCTGCCCAGGTGGGGACTGCAGGCTGGCCTTGAGAGAACTTGCCTTGCAGGATGGTAGAAAACTTGAATTGAGTTGCTTGCTGGCTGCCTGAAGTGTGACCGCACGCGCCCATTGCTTCCAATCCAATTTACCGCCGCTGCCCACTATTCGATGCCTGCTGCAGGCACTCAACTCCAGCGTGACGGCGGACTGGCGTGACCGGCAGCAGCAGAAGGGGATGGCTAACACGGATCTCAGACAGGCAGGTGGCCGGGGCTTTGCATGTGGAAAGCAGTGCTGAGGCTGAGCTGCGGGGAAGGGGAGCTCTCACACCTGTGACGTGCTGCGTGAATGAAAGCGTGTCAGCGGGCGTCGTACCTGCCTGCCATGGCATGCACCCTGCAGGTGCACCAAGAGGTGGACCGAGCGGTGGCCAAGCTGGAGAACGTGACTGCCAATCTGGGTGCCACCGCCAGCCGCATGCGGAATGAGACGGCAGCCAAGGCAGCAGGCGCTGCCGTGGCCAGCGACGCAGCAGCAGGGGCCGCCGCAACAGCTGGCGGTGGCAGCACGGATTCTGCAGCCGCCGGCGCGACCGCATCGCAGCAGCAGCAGCAGGCGCAGGCGCAGCAGCAGCAGCAGCCGGGCGGAGCAGCAGCCGGCGCCACTACTGGCGCGGATGGGAAGCCTGGCGGCAGTGGCGGCAGCGCGGCGCACGAGGGCGTGGTGCGTGCAGCCGAGGCAGCAGTGGAGCGGCTGGTGCATGCGGCGGTGGGGAGGGACGCCCCGCCGGCAGCCAAGGCAGCCAGCAGCAGCGGCGGCGAGGCCAGCAGCAGTGGGTCCGCCCAAGGTGGCAAAGGTGCAGCTGAGACTCTGGAGGCTGTGGCCAGCACAGCCAATGAGACGCTGGCGGCTGTGAAGCAGAGCAAGGTGGCTCTGGAGGCGGCAGCAGCAGAGGCGGCCACTGTGGGGCAGACCAAGGACCAGGTGCGGGACCGGCGGCTGCTGCGGGTCGCGAGAAGAGCCAGGGTTGTGCCTGATCTTAACCTAGTAATGTGCCAGGCCCCTTTGCCAGCTCGCCTGTCGACCTGCCCGCCAAGTTGTCCCCCCACAAACCTCCCACAAGCATCCCCTCCCAACTCTCCATCGCTTCATTGCGTCCAGGCTCGCGAGCTGGGCAAGGCCATCACCACTGCGCTGAACGCGACGACAGAGGCGCAGGTGCGGCTGAACGCCACCACCCAGGCGCTGGCCGCAGTGGAGCAGGAGAAGACGAGCGAGCTGCTGGCTGAGGCTGCCAAGATGGCGCAGCAGGCGGAGCGTGAGGAGGAGGAGGAGCGGGGCAAAGAGAAGTACGATGCCCAGGTGGCNGGGGNCGGAANNGGNAGGGGNCTGGGGNCTNCGGNCGNCCGCTGGCTCGGNCGTCGGTCNGCNAGGACGGCGGCAGCGGCGGCGCCACTGGTGCAACAGCAAAGAGCAGCGGCAGCAGTGCCGGAGCCAGTGGCGGCGGCAATGCCACGGCGGCGGGTCTGGCCAAGCCGCGGCAGGAGGCACGGGAAACGCTCAAGGCAGCCGCGGCGGTGGCGGCTGGCGGTGCGGCCGCCAACGTAAGCGGTGTGAACGTGACTGCGGTGGCACAGGCCACCATAGAGGCAGCCAGCGGCGTGGTGGCCAGCAGCAAGGAGAAGGTGGAGGAGACGATTGAGCGGAACAAGCCCAAGGTGAGAGCAGCTTGGAGGGTGGCTGGGAGGGTGGAGCCATCACAAGCGAGCAAGTGTCGCTTGACAGCAGACAATGCTGGTATCCTGTGTAGCCGCGTGGCATCGCCCGTGACGCGATTTGCACCACGTGCTTGGTCGCAGGTGACGGAGCGCGCCATTGAGATTGCCAAGCAGCTGGTTGAGGGCGGCCAGGAGGCGGCACGCAGCAGCGGTGGCACCACCGCCGGCAACGGCACCGCCGCTGCAGCCGGCGCTGGCTCTAAGGTCAGCATGATTGAGACAGCAGCTGCTAGGCACGAGCAGCGCGCTGGCCGCATGCCTGGCACCGANTCCAANGCNGGCGACGCCAAGCAGGCAGCAGCTNGGGGGGCANGGGTCTNGCTAGGCAGCAACAGGCAGCAGCTGAGGAAGCAGCAGGCAATGTGNAGGAGGAGGAGCAGCAGCAGCAGCAGCMGCAGCAGCAGCAGCAGCAGCAGCAGCAGCAGCAGCAGCAACTAGGTGGTGGTGTAGCTCAGCACCAGCAGCACCAGCAGCAAGAGCAGCAGCAGGCACGCCGACACGCGCGGCAGACGCCAGACAGTGCCACGTTGCAAAGTGCACCAGGCAGCGAGGCAGCAGACGGTGCGGGCACCACGGCCCGATAGCCCAGATTCCGTCTCAGCAGCAATCCACTTAACGTATTAGTGATCAATTTGTACCCTACATTTGATTTGTCAAACGCAGCATTGCAGGCGCACAAACAGAGGGGCTGGCGAACGCCGGTGAGGGCAAAGGCAATCAGGCACCCACGCGGCAGCGCCAGGCGGGCGGGGCGCAACTCAAAAATGCCAACAGGCTTGGGANGGGGCGGCACCGCCTCGCCGCAATCTGATCGGCCTTAGCATCTCCAACATGACTTCGCGGGGTGTCAAACTAACCAGCTTCTACGGGAAGCAGGTGAGCGGGCCGCAAGGAGGAGCGGGCGCAGCTGCAGCCACGCCTCCGGCGTCAGCAACAGGATGGGAGGCTCTGTAGCAGCTGCTGCGCGGCGTGAGCGCGGCTGCCGGGCTGCCCG
>JADXDR010000104.1:123850-136444 GCA_025026875.1 Chlorella ohadii
CACCTGAGCACCACCAGCCCGTTGAGCAGTCGGTCGTTGTAGTCGCGCTGGAAGCGGGCGCTCTCCCGCGCCCACGCCTTGTCCAGCCGCTCTGCAAGGCACAGCACGGCAGAGACAAGCCAGGGTGAGGCAGGGGCACAATTTGATGGCTGCTGTGGCGCATGGAGCAGTGCAAATGCACGGCAGCAGCCATGCAGCCGATCAGAATGCGGGCCCGCCTCCCACCTTCGTTGCGTGCCAGGGCCGGCCCCACGCACACGGCCGCAAACTTGGCCCGGCACTTGTCGTACCGCGCCTGCAGGCGAGGGCAGGCAAGGGGATTCATGGAATGATTCAGGTGTGCCGGGAGCTCTGCACAATACATCAACCCTGGAAACCACCCCACCTGCCTACAAGCTGCCCGCCCCATCGCCCGCCTGGGTGCACCTCAAGCCCACCCACCACCCACCTTGAAGCGTCCGCTGGAGGGCAGGTGCTGGCGCGCCTCCCGGTCCAGCACCTCCTCACACGCCATCTCCGCCCGCTCGCAGGTGGCGGAGGAGGCGTTGGCGTTGGCCGCCTTGCGTGCGCTGCGGCGGGTGGGGCGGCAGAGTGGGTGGCAGGTATTGAGCCGAACATTGCGAGACACTTTCTAGTGACAGGTGAAACCCTTTCACAATCAACAGTCAAACAGTTAAGTTAAGCATTTCATGTGATAGCCTCCTTGTGTGCCCCTCCTCACACCCTTCCACCCACCCACCCGCCCACCCACCCCACCCCACCCGTGCTCTCGCTCCACCGCCGCCTCCAGTGCCGCCCGCAGCGCATCCAGGCTCGACCCAAACCGCTCCTTGTCAAACTTGGCAAAGGCGGCGGCACGAGCCGCCTCGTGCGCCTCGGCCAGTGCAGCATCGTGCACCGGCAGGTGCTGCCGCTCCAGGCTGCAGGGGAGGGGAGGGGTAGAGGTGCGCATGTGAGGCGTGAAACGGCACCCACGGTGCAGGCCATGCACGCACCAGAGCCACGGCCTTGCACCGCTGTTCAGGTGCAGAGAAGCCGCTGACCAGGGCACCCCTCAGTGAGGCACGGGCCACGGCAGGCGTGGCTCCTTTCTCATGGCTGGCAGCGCCGCACCTGCGGATGTACACGTCCTTGCACGCCTGCACCAGCTCCCGATTGAAGTACTCCACCAAGCTGCCGGCTGGCAGACGGCAGGCCAGGAGGGAAGGGATGAATCGCGATGCCCAGCTGTTGATGGTGCTGGCATGCTGCGTTTGGTTGTACTGCCGTGCTGCCCCCANCCCGGCCCACCCGTCCCAACCCTGCACAACCCCTCCCAACCCCAGCCCCAGCCCAGCCTACCCGTGGGGATGTCCCTGTCATTCAGCCCCTCCACCACCCGCTGGATGAGGTCGGCCAGGGCGGGGCCATCCAGGGCATGGCCTTGCACCACCTGCGAGGAAGGGCGGGGGATGGGGCAGGGCGGTGGCGGCGGTTGGGCCAGCTGAGGCACCAACCACCATGCAACCCCCGTACACCCCACTGCCGTCAGCCAAGCACCCCGTCGCCAGCCACAGCAGCAGCAGCCCCAACCACCCGCCCACCTTGGGCTGCGCCAGCGCGCGCAGCAGCGCCTTGAGTGCCTCCCGCTTCTCCAGGTACTTGGGCTCAAAGGCGGTGTCGCCCAGCTCGCACAGCCGAGTGCGGTCCAGGTGCGGCTGCATAGGGTGAGAGGAGAGGGGGCAGGGCGGTGCCAGGCAGGGGTGGGATTGAGCGGTGTGACAAGGGCAGGTGGGAGGAGGGCAGGGGCTTGCTGTCATAGGGAGGGGGGAAAACGTTGGGCGAAGGGACATTCCTCTCCATAGCCCAGGTGATCTGCCCTCAGTAACCCCCTCGGCAGCCATACCACAGCCTGGGCGGCACAGCCCATGCTTGCCTGTGGCAGGCCCACGGCGGTGGAGTTGGCGGCGATGAGGCGCAGGCTCTCTCGGATGCGGTTCAGCTGGGCGATGCCGCTGTCGCTGTGCGGGTTGGGCACCGGCTGCAGCGCCTCTTTCAACGTCTGGTCCAGCGTCTTGCCCTGGAGGTGGGGAGGGCGGGGAGGGAAGGCGCAGAGCGGTGTGGAGCGTGTCTGCATAGGCGGGCGGTGGGCCAGGTTGGGCGGGCGAGCAGTGCACGGTCTGGAATGGTGATGGCACCTGCGTTTAGCGGGCAGTGCATCACGACAGAGCCAGCCGCCCATTGTGGCGCACCTGCAGGAAGTCTCGCTGGATGAGCCAGACCATGTTGCCCGGCTGGATGGGCAGCGGCTCGCCGCCCGACCCTGACGATGCGCTGCCGCCTGCTGCTGCTGTGCCGCCGTCTGCGTCCTGCTGCTTGGCGGCCTCTGAGGAGAAGAAGGCCTTGCCTAGCTCCACAGCAAAGGAGCTGCGAGCAGGATGAAGCGTTGGGGCAGCAGCACGTGTGGTGGTGTCATGTGGTGCAAGGTACAGCAGGAACTGCAGCAGCACAATCCGAGCGTTGTAGCACCAAAAGAGACAGCATGCAGCCTGGGCCTCCACCCCAGCCAAAAGCAGCTCACAGCTTTTCGAGGTCCGACTCGCGGATGGACTCGGGCAGGTTGTAAATCAGCACCTGTGGGCAGGCAAGGAAGCAAATGGCTGGCTGTGGTACATGCCACGCGCATCAAGCCTGCTGCACCTGCAGGCATCAAACACCGCCAGCTCAGTATCGCGCTGCCCACTGCCCAGCAGACCATCCCAGTCCCACAATCGACCAGGTGGCCCAGCTGTGCACCTGGCTGATGAGCGCCGACAGGGCAAAGATGCGGTCGTCGTACACGTCTGCCTTGCCCGTGCTCTCAAACCCCTCGGTGTCGATGAACAGCAGCTGCAGCGCAGGAGAGAGGTCACACCCACCAGCATTTGCGGCAGGCTTCATTGGGCCATAGCCACAGAAGCTGTGTAGTTTCTGATGTCAAGTGATCAGGCACCTGCTAATGCTCCAGATAGGCCCTGACCCCCACAGCTGTCTGCATGCTGCAGCCAGCAACCAATCACTGACCAAACCCCTCCTGCCCACCCCGGGGGCTCACGTGTGTGGTCTCCCCGCTGGGCAGCTGCACAGGCAGCGGCTCGCCCCACATCCACACGCCCTTGGTCTGTGTCAGCCGCGTGTGGCCCACTCCAAAACCCTCCTCGCAGCCCACGCCCATCAGCTGGTTGAGCGTGAAGGACTGCGGCGGGCGCAGGGAGACGATGTGGGGTTGAAGCCGTGGGACGGCATGGCTGTGGGCTTGCAACAGGTGAGGCAAGCAGGTCACAAGTTCGCATCGCCGCCTGCGCCATGGCATGTCCTTGCGGCGTTCGCTTTGCCTGTGCCTCGCCGGGCTCAACACCTCGGCAGCAGCAGCGGCACCCACCTTGCCGCTGCGGTACGGTCCTATAACAGCCACAGGGCACACTGTGCCTTTGATGCGGCGCAGAACATCCAGCCCCTCCTGCTGCACCTCCAGCTTTGAGTGGTCAGCCATGGGCTGCACAACCGCAAACCTGCAGGGCGGCGGTGGGTTGGCAGGCAAGCAGCGCTGGTGCCCAGGGTGCGACAACGCAGTTTGGTTTGACACTGTTCCAGACCTGCAGGTGGAGAACACGCAACCGCTCCAGCAGCAATTGCATCGCGTCCAACTCACGGGCGCCTCTCGAAGGCAGCGGCGGCGGCGGCGGCGGTGTCGCTCGGATGCTGCCTGGCGGCCGCCGCTGCAATCGCCAAGCACAGCAGCACAGCTGCTAGCCCTACTGATCGCGCCATCCTGGGGCAAAGCCCCACGCCGGGCGCGAGTCGTGCGCTAGGTTGCTCGTTGCGCAGCTGGAGCGGCTGTCTCCTGCAAGATCAGGCGATCGACTCGCTGCTGAGTCTGTTCTGCCAGCCGAGCACAGTGAGGAGCTGGCAGCGCTCTTCCTTCCTGCGCTTGCCAGGGCGCCTACAACACGTCAGATGAACTTAAATGTACTGCTGTGATCCATGCAGCGCGAGCCGCCATTTGCACTAGCCGGTGGCATGCCGGCGCCGCCTCTCAGCCATGCGGCCTGCGCCGCGCGTCGCCTTGACTGTGTGCGTTATGCTTGCTCCTCCTGCTTTACATGCACCCCTCCCTCCCCATCTCGATGCTTGCTTCAGCGCCGGGTGGAGCGGCGAAAGTCCAGCGTGCCCTTCGGCCCGCCCTTGCCGCCGGCCAGCTTGCCGCGCCCACCGCCTCCTGACGCACGAGCCGCACCGCCTGCCGCACCGCCTGCAGCCTGCCGCCGCCCACCGGCTGCAGGCTGCTGCTGAGGCTCTGCAGCTGTCTCCAGAGGAGCCACCGGTGCCGCCGCTGCAGCAGTTGGTGCCGCAGGCACTGGAGCGCTCGGCGCTGCTGCTGGCTGAGCAGCGGGCATCTGTGGCTTGGGCAGCGGCACACTCTCCCGCACCAGCATCTGCATGACATCAAGTGAGAGGAGCAGGAAAGGCACTGTGAGATGTGCACAATCGCCAGCATAGCCACCTGTGCAACTGCAACAAACAACCCAACAGCTTATAATAACCCGTCCTGCCAAACCGCAGTGGCGCCTCACCTCCACCGTGTCCCTGCAGCGGCTGCTGAGCGCCAGCGGGTCGAGCCGCCCCTCCAGGGGGACCTTGCCCAGCTGGCTCCCAACCGCCTCAGCCACAGCAGGCGGCAGCGGGGCAGTGCCCGCCGGCACCTCTGGAGCGGCGGCCAGCAGCGGCGGCACCAGCTCCTCAGCACATGCCACCCGCTTTGCGCACAGCGCTGGCGGCTGGCCAGCCTGCCCGCAGGGCAGCAGCAGGTAGTGCAGGCGGAAGAGGCCTGCCGCGCCGCTCTCCAGGTCGGTGGTGCAGGTGGCCAGCAGCGCCTCGCCGTTGGTGCTGTGGGAGGGACAGGAAGGGAACAGACCTGCTCAACGACAGCGGTGATGCGCCGCAACAACCCGGCTGGCAACATCATGTATGACACAACAAATCTTTGCAATCCGCACCGTGCTGCCCAGAGCCCATCAACTCACCTCAGCGAGGAGCAGAGCAGGTCCAGCAGCTGGTGGGTGCTCACATCAGCCATCTCCCCATCATGCACCACCTTGAAGCGCTGGCCCTCGCCCGCTGCCTGGCCCGCCGCTGCCGCGGGGGCCGTGGTCAGCACAAGGGGCGTGCCAAACAGCAGCGTGGGACTCGCCTGGTCCGCCTGCATGAGAAGAGCAAGCATGCAGGCCTGCATGGTCGGACAAAAGCCGTACTTGTCCCTGACATGGCATGCACTTTGAGCAGAAATGGCAGAGCCAGCTGACGTGTGGCTTGACCCATGTCTCTTACATGTCTCCCAGCCATGCCCTCATTTACCTTGATGCGAGCCACCACGTTGAGAGGAGCCGCCGCTCCGCTGCCGCCACCAGCCGTGCCGATGTTGAATGGGGCGGGCAGGTGCAGCGCGCCACCGGGGTGGCCGCCCACCTGCAGCAGTGCAGCCGTACTCACCTCAGCTGGCACCACCCACAAGCAGTGCTAGCAATGCTGCCAGACATTAGAACCACGCACTGCCCTCAAAGCCTCCCCACCTGCACTGTACGCTCGTCGCGGCCACACTGCCGGCTGTCCAGCGGTGCTCCCGTGACGGAGCAGCAGGCCGAGGTGCCGGGCACCCAGGCAGCGGGGGTGCGGTGGCAGGGGCACAGGGCGGCGTGCCGCACCGACTGCGCCAGCGGCTGCACCTCCGCCTGGCAGCTCAGCTGCAGGGCGCGGATGCTGCCCACCAGCGGCTGCTTGAACTGCGGCAGGGAAGGAGGCACACGCAGCATGGCATGAGGAAGGGAGTCGGGCGGGCACTTGGCCGCACTGTGCCCTGCCTACTGGCATGTGCCCCAACAGATGGGCGAAAGCAGCACCCACGCCAAGCAGAGCCGCCTCACCTGCAGGTTGACCATGAGGCGCTGCTGCCCTGCAAAGCGCTGCAGAAGTGCCCCGGCCAGCTGGTCCAGGCTGAGCTTGGAGGCGTGGGGCACCAGCGTCACTGTCAAGTGAGGGAAGGCGGCCTCTGCGGCAGACCAGGCTGCTGCGAGGGCCTCCAGGGCGGCATCGCTGCTGCTGGCCGCCTTGCTGCTGCCGGCCGCCATGCTGACGCTGGCTGCATCGTTGACGCCCTCGGCTGCCCCCGCCTCCGCCTCCTGCTCTGCGCACAGCAGTACCAGCTCCACTCGCACCCCCTTGCTGCGGCAGACCTGCAATGGGTGAATGGGTGGACGATAAATCGCACATGGGTGCTGGCGGTCTTGGCCCACGCTGGCCGCCCATCGATAGTTTATTGTCCGTCATCGCTCATGCAGTTTGCTGCGCTGCTTGGCAGGTTCCCACCATGCACTGCAAGCCCAGCACCCGCATGCCGCATGAGCGCCCTGCCCAGCCCGGCTCACCTCCAGGCAGGTGCGGAACTCATCCGGCTCGTACCCAGCCTTGTCTGTCACGTACAGCACTGCACGCTCGCTGCCGGCGGCACCGCAGCCCGGGTCACGCGCCACAAGGTCGACCAGCTGCTGCAGCGCTGCCGCTGCCACCGCGCCGCTCACGCCGGTGCCGCTTGTCGCCAGGCGTGCCGTCGCTCCATGAAAGTCACGCAGCACAAAGGGCCCCGGCCGGCACCGCACCTGCAGCACCGGCTTGACTGCCTGCGACCGTGCGAGATTGCACAGCCCCAGCACTGCTGCGCCCGCGGCCGCTCCCGCCGCCGGCGCCGAGCGCAGGCAGAGGGCGGCGCCCAGGTGCTGAAGCGCCTGCCGTGCCGCGCCCAGCACCGCCGAGTCGGCGATGTCCACCAGCAGCACGCAGCTGGGGGCCATGGCTGCCCGCCCTTGAAGAGCGGGCTTGCGGAAACGAAGTGGGGCGGTCGCCAGAGCCTGATCGCTGGCTTGGGGATGCGAGGAGCGATGCTTCAGACGTTTTGAGGGACGCCACAGCGCAGCCAAGATGGGAATGGGCGCTCGGCTCTGCATTACACCATGGGGGCCAGGTGCGGCATTGCAGCCCTCTCCCGCTGCTGCCAACAATTACAGGAGCCGTTCAGAGAGACCGCAGTCGCCGAAAGATACCGCCTTGGTGCCGCTAGACAGGAGCCTGGCGCGTAGCGCAGCCAATTGGCGCTCGTTAGCGGCCCAGCAGCGGCAATGACGGACACGGAGGCGATGAGCATATCGCAGGCGGGCAAGGAGCAGGAGGAGGCGGGGCAGGAGGCCTCCTCGGCCCAGCTGAGCAAGGCGCAGCTCAAGCGGCTGAAGAAGAAGGCGGCAGCAGCTCAGGGTGGTGAGGACGCAGCCAACGGGGCGGCAGCCAATGGGACTGCAGCCAACGGCGCGGCTGGCGGCGGCGGCGGCACGGCGCCAGAGCCGGCTGGCGCCGAGGCCGAGGACAGCGGCGATGAGGAGGAGGGCGCTGAGGGGGAGCGCGGCGAGGCCGCGGCTGAGGGGGCAGCCAAGAAGAAGAAGAAGAAAAAGTGTGAGTGGCCGGTGCTGGATATGTTGAGAGGTATTGGGCGCATTGTGCCTGCCGCCTGTGTGCTGAAACTCCTTTCGAGCATCAGCACATGTCTCACTTTCCAATCTTTACGCTTCTTGCAGCTAAGAAGAAGAAGTCTGGCGGCGGCGGCGGCGGCGGCGCAGCGCCCACACAGCAGACGGTGCCACCCACCGTGCCCGTCAAGCAGGTGGGCGCACGCCCGAGGCGCCCTGGCTCTTGCCTGCAAGGCCTGCCGACTAGTCACCATAGCTGCTGCGGCTGGGCAGATGCTGCACTGGGGCATTAGCATGTGCGAGGCGCTGAATGTGTCGACTGCCGTCCTGCCTGCAGCTCTTCACCAGCGGCATCTTCCCCGAGGGCGAGTGGCAGTCGTACAAGGAGGAGTGAGTGCTGCAGGCACAACGCCGGTGTTGGGTGGAGGAAATGCATCAGGGTGGTAGTGGGCTGCTTGGGCAGGTGTTTGCGAAATCGTGCCCTGCCGGGTGGCGCACCGCTGTGTTTGGCACCCTTGCTTGGCTGCTGCTGGCTGTGCGCATGTTGTGGTGCTCCAGGCAGGCTGCCTTTGCTCAGCTGGCCGCCGCCTGCCCCGCCGCACCGGCGCGTATCTGCTGTGCAGCCAGCGGTGGCGGGAGACGGCAGCAGAGAAGCGGGAGCTGGACCGGCTGCAGTTTGACATGATCAACGAGGTGCGGGTGGGGCGCCTGGGCAGGGGGCTGCTCCTGGGCTGGCCTGGGCAGGGGCTGCTGCTGGCCATTGACACGGGTCTGATGCATTTGCACCTGGCACTGTGCAAGCATCTGCTATCGTCCTGTGGTGCGCTTCCCACCAGCTGTCCAGCCGGCATCTCACCTGCCCTCTACCTGCCTGCCCTGTGCCGCCCCGCAGGTGCGCCAGGCTGCCGAGGTGCACCGCCAGGTGCGGTCGTACGTGCAGACCATTGCCAAGCCGGGCATCCTCATGACTGAGCTGTGCGAGAAGCTGGAGGACTCAGGTGGGTGGGAAAAAGGTGTACGGTGGGTGGGAAAAGGTGTACGGTAGTGCACTGCTGGGGAGGCAGGGCGCTCTGCAGCTGTGCGGTGCCGTGAGGGCAGATGGGTTGTTGCCAGGTGGCCGCCTTGCAGCGCCTGAAGCAAGTTGGTAGCCGGCATGGCAGCCAGCAAGCTGTGCCTCCCTTCATTGCCGCTCCCCTGCCTCCCTCCCGCAGTGCGCAAGCTGATTGATGAGAATGGGCTGAACGCGGGCATCGCCTTCCCCACCGGCTGCTCCCTCAACTGGGTGGCCGCGCACTGGACGCCCAACTCGGGGGACAAGACGGTGCTGCAGTATGACGACGTCATGAAGCTGGGTGGGTGACCAGCTGATGCTTCTGCGCCTTGAAAGCAGCCCTGTGCTTGGCATGCACGGCGGCTGTCCTGCAGCGGGATGGCGGCATGACAAGCTAGGTGGGGGTTCCTGCCGCCACACCCGCCCGCTGCCAACACATTGCGCCCTCCCTTGCCCCCGCTCCCCGCAGACTTTGGCACGCAGATCAACGGGCGCATCGTGGACAGCGCGTTCACGGTGGCCTTCAACCCGCGATACGACCCGCTGCTGCAGGTGGGGAGCAGGGGCTGGGAGGGTGTGCGCTTGCAGGGGGCACTCTACAGATGCCGTTGTAGGCTAGGGGCTTGGGAGCAGCACGCAATGCACCGGCCCACCTATTGCGTCTGGAAGGAGTGCTTCTGATGGCCCCCTCTGCCACAGGACTTGCATTCTCTGCCTGGCTGCTGTTTGCCGCCCGGTGGCTGGCCCCTCAGTCTCGCCAGCGCCTCCCCTCCCTCACTACTGCCAGGCTGTGAAGGACGCCACCAACACGGGGGTGCGGGAGAGTGGCATTGACGTGCGGCTGTGCGACGTCGGCGCCGCCATCCAGGTGTGCAGCTGGGAGTTTGGGGCCGCTGTGTGAAGCAGTGCTCTGCAGGCGGTCAATATGGAGTCACGAGGCGGGCTACCTGTCTGCCGCTGGCTCTACTGCCTCGCTGATGTACCCTGTCGGCATATTGCCTTGGCATTTCCGCAGGAGGTGATGGAGAGCTACGAGGTGGAGCTGGATGGCAAGACGTACCAGGTGCGCTGCTGCTCATAGCAGGGCTGGGCGGGCTGGGCAGGGTGGTGCACAAGCGGAGTGACAATTGTTCTGTTGCGCTGGGCTGGTCTTGCCTCGATTGGTTTGAAAGATGTTGCTCTGTCGCACCTCTGTAGCTGTGGCCCCAACACGTTGCACTGCGCTGTCCCGGCTGCAGGTCAAGAGCATCCGCAACCTAAACGGCCACTCCATCGGCCCGTACCGCATCCACGCCGGCAAGTCGGTGCCCATCGTCAAGGCGAGTGCCGCAGCTGAGAACCCGGGTGGTTGCTTGGGTGGTTGTAGCAGCTGGGGAGTAGCTGGGGTGTCGAAGTGCTCAGTTTGCTGGAGAGCTTTTCGAATGGCTGGCTGATTCCACAGTTTGCCAGTGCATTCTTCAGCCATGACGCCTGCGCTGTGTATCAAGCGCTGGCTGCCGACCCCATGCATTTCCCCCCTGCCCTGCTGCTGCCCCGCTGCTGCAGGGCGGCGAGGCCACCAAGATGGAGGAGGGCGAGTTCTTCGCCATCGAGACCTTTGGGTCCACGGGTGCGCCCTGGCTGCGGGGCTGTGGTTGTGTACGAAGCGCCCTTGGGCAGCTGTGTGCAGCTGCTGTGCGGCTCCTTGCTGGCTGGCTGCGGCGTGCAATTGAATGAGCGCAAGGGCTATTTGTGCCCGCCCTGGCTGGCTGGCTGGCTGGCTGCCAACGTCTGTCGGTGCTGGTTCTGCCACTGCCCCGCAGGCAAGGGCTACGTGCGGGAAGACCTGGAGGTGAGTCAGCATACTAGGAAGGTGGCTGAACCGCTCTGCAACCCAGCTGCGCCTGGCTTGGCTGGGGCCCTCGCGCCGCATGGAGTAGCGACCACCGCTGCACAGCAGGTGGACTGTTGCAACCCTCCCCTGGTGTCCACACCACGTGTGCACACCCCCTGCGCTCCCTCTGCCCCGCAGGTCAGCCACTACATGAAGAACTTCGATGTGGGGCACGTGCCGCTACGCCTGCCGCGCGCCAAGGCGCTGCTGGCCACCATCGACCGCCACTTTGGCACGCTCGCCTTCTGCCGCCGGTGCGTGCAGGGCAGGGGGCTTGGTCCATGCGTTTGGCTGGCAGCAAGGAAGGAGAGGGCGTGCTGGGTGTGAGGGGGCAGACACATCACTGTCCTGGCTCCAGTGCCTACACACTGCACACCTTCCCTCTGCTCCGATTCCCCCCCGTCCTGCCTGCCCCCACCCACCTGCACCTTCCTCTTGGCCCTCCCTCCCCACTGCCCGCAGCTACCTGGACCGGCTGGGGGAAGAGAAGTACCTTATGGCTTTGAAGAATCTGTGAGGCACTGGGGCGCATTGGTGTGGCCGCTGTTGGTTCCAGGAACTAGTTGGGAACTAGTGCATGCAGGCCGGGGGTGGGGTCCAGCACACCGCTGTGCAAGGCGCTCAGGAGCCTGCTGCACAGGACAGCCCGACCGCACTCGGTCCCTCTTCTTGTCTATCACAACGGTCTGACCTGCTGCTTTCCCGGCCTGCCTCAACACCCCGCAGGTGCGATGCCGGCATCGTGGACCCATACCCGCCCCTCTGCGACGTCAAGGGCTGCTACACCGCGCAGGTAGCTGGGTGGGCGGGTAGTCATTGTTCAATGGGTGTGTTGTTCCTTGCCTGCTCAGGGCTGCATGCGGTCTAAAACAGGTGTGGGCAGGCATGGAAGGGTGGCCCTACTCTCGTGCTCCTGCCAAGGAGGTCCAGCTTAGCACCGCCCCTTTTTTCGCCACCTGTCCCAGCCCACCCCTCCTCCTTGGCACCCCCTCGTTGCCCCGCAGTACGAGCACACGCTGTACCTGCACGGCACCCGCAAGGAGGTGCTGTCCCGCGGAGACGACTACTAAACTACGCTGCGCCTGCTTGCTGCCAGGCTGAGGCTACACAACATCACGTCCTGTGGCTGCCGCGCAGCAACTACCACCAGATTCGTTGTACCTTGTTTGCCTGCTCTGTTCAGGCCCGCTGCTCCTTCCCAGCTGCACCTCGCTGCATGTTTGCCTCGCTCCTCCTATCAGACCCCCTCCCTCCAGTGCACATTTATCTCGTGCCGCTGGCTTCACTGGTGCCTGTGCCTCCATTTTGTGTACTCTCATGTGCACGCAAGCCTGCCACACTGCCCCTGCCTCTGCGCCACAGCTGTGGTGGGGTAGTGCTGTTACAACGTCGTGAGCGGTAGTATGGTGGTCAGGCCAAGGGGTCTTGGGGTTTGGGCAGAGAGAGAGAGATCCCCATGAGGTGGCATGGCATCAAGGAGAGAGAGGACAGGCTGCAGGGTGGCCCCAGCCCCCTTCAATGGGAAAACAGCGGCAGAAGCGTGCAGCGTGAGGGGGGCTGCCGAAGGCTGCACTTCCTTGCAAAGAATTCGAGTGAAGGACTCAGGAGAGGGAGGTGCGAGGGGGAGTGAGGGGCAGCCACGGGCGCCGGCAGCCCAAAGGGGGGTTCGGCACGGCGACCCGCTGTGCACTGGACAGGATGGGGGGCGGGGTGAACGGGGAAGACACAACACGAGACGTAGACACAACAAATTCTTGGCCGCGCCGCCTGCGCATCGGCATGCAGCATCTGCATGCGGTCCGGCGCCGCAGGAGTGTTGGGCGGGGCGACGTGAGAAAAGGAATTGGAGCTACCGACGCCGGGGGGGTGCGTTGGGGCGCACGGCAACAGAGGCATCCGTGGGAGCTCAAGTAGATCAGGGGGGCCCAACGTGTACGGCGGCCGGTGGGGAGGCCCGGGCAGGGAGGTAGGGCGAGCAAAAGGAGGGCTGGAGACGAAGGGACGGAGACACGGCCAGGCACGGGACAGGAGCGAGCGGCGCGCTCAGACTAAAGACACGTAGTCAGCGTTGGGTGCAGTGATTGTGTAATGTACGGCTGCGGTCAGGGCGGGTGCAGCATGGTCGGGTGGGCAGCTGGGCC
>JADXDR010000104.1:137302-155742 GCA_025026875.1 Chlorella ohadii
CTCCGTGCCGTTCTTGCGCGGCTGCATCGTGGTGGGCTGCTTGTGGCTGGTCTCTGTGGACTGCACCAGCGCGCAGGCCGTCTGCGGCCGCTCCCACTGCTTGGCTCCGGTGGCGGAATTGACATAGTAGGGGCGGTTGGTGTGCGCGTCGTGGTGCTCCGCCCAGCCCTCAGGCAGCGGCGTCCACACGCAGCTGCGCAGGCCCTCGGCCAACTCCTGTGAGCAGTGAGGGTGGGGTGGAGGGGAGGAGGGGTGAGGGCATGGATGGCCGGTGGGGATAAGGGGGACGAGCATGGGGCGAGGGCGGGCTTGCAAGCCAGCGACTTGTGTGCCCTTGCCTGCCTGCCACAACACAGCTGCAGCTCACCCGGCGGTTGAGGTCGCGGCCGATGAAGACAATCTGGTTGACGGGCGCCTCGCCCGCCGCCCAGCCGGTGGCGGCGGGGCCAAAGCAGATGGTCTCGTGCACGCCCTGGAACACAAACTTGGTGGCCTCCTGGCCCTGCAAGGACAAGAGTGGAGGAGCGTGTGCAGAAGGGTGAGCACAGCGCTGCAACTTCATGCGGCATGCTTGCAATCTATGGCGGCACACATGCCCGAGTGCCAAGAGCATGCCATGCTGGCGGCGGCGGCGCTCAACCTGGCTCCATGCCCACATGCAGGCTGAAGTGAGCTGGACAGCGCACCTTGATGCACAGCACGCCCTTGGAGCGGAAGATGTCGCGCGCCTTCTCGCCCAGCAGGTCGCGCATGAACATGTTGAAGCGGTACCTGCGCACAGGCGGTGCAGAGGCGCAGCGGGGGACGGTCGGGCATTGGGCGAGGCATGGTTGCAGCGCAGCCAGTACCGGTTGCCATCACTGCTGCCAGCTTGGGGTGTGAAGGCATGCGTGCCCGCAGCCGCGCCAGCCCCACCCTCTCCAAGGCTCACTTGTCCAGCGCGCCGCGCGCGGTGATGCCCACGCTGCCCACGCCGCTCAGGTCATGCAGCTTCTTGCGCCGCCGCTTGGGCTGCCGCTGCGCCGCCGCCACTGCTGCCTGGGCTGCCGCCTGCACGCATGGGCACGAGCAAAGGACAGTGGGTGCTCATGCAGGGTAAAGGCAGTGCAGCGCTGCAGCTGAGACCTGTTTGACAAGCACACACCCGCTTGCGCACTCGCCCGCCCGGCACAGCAGCAGCGCACATGCGCACCAGCCAGCCACAGCCCCGTGCCTGCCCAGCCCGCACCTGCATCTGCTTCTGCTTGAGCAGCTGCTCATCTGCCTCCAGGCTCTGGCAGGCATCGTTGCAGGGGCCGGGGTGAGTGCCGCACTCCCCCACGCCTGCCGCTGCGCCCGAAGGGCCGGCGGCGCCGCCCTCCTCCTCCCGCCCGCGCTTGGTCCCCTTGCCGGGGGCTGCCAGGTTGGCGGCCACCTGCGCGGCGTTGATCGCCGGCAGGCCGCCGCCCTGCTGCTGCTGCTGCTGCTGCTCCGCCTCCGGCTGCTGCTTGGANGGGGAGGGGGAGCCGTCCTCCGACCCATTGTCCTCGTTCTCGCTGTCGCTGTCCATGAAGTAAGGGTCCACCTGGGGTGAGACAGAAGGTGGTTGGGAGACAAGTGCTGGTGAAGAGGCAGTGAAGTGCGGGTGCAGGAGGCAACACAGCATGCGGGGGTAGGTTTGAGCGGGGGTCGAAAGCGGGAGGGGTGCAAGCGGCGGCGCGTGGCCCTGCCGCCCGGCCGCCGCCCAACCTGCCCAGCCCCGCCGCCATATGGCAACCCAGCATCGTACCTGCAGCGCGCGCTCGATGGAGAAGGAGTTAATGCCCATGAGGCGGTCCCAGCCAGGCTGCTCCACATGGTTTGCTGCGCCGGGCAGCGCCTTGCCGTCCTGGGCGTGACCCTCCAGGTCATCACACTCGCAGTTGGCCAGGGACACCTCAATCACATCGGCGGTGACGTTGATGGAGCGAACCAGGTCGCGCGCGGCCTGCAGGGGCAAGGAAATGGGAGGGGCAGCAGGGGGTGGTGGGTATCCCGGGTGGGTGGGTTGGGAGGTGGGAGACACCCGGCGCCGGCGAGCAGCGGCGGCGGGTGGACGAAGTGCCGGGCCTGCAGAGGCCGCGGCTGGGCATGCCTGCCGCTGCACTGGCCCTAAACGGGTGTCAGAAGGCACGGAGGGGCCTCACCTGCAGCGCTTTGCGCAGCACCATGTTCACACACATTCCGNAAAAAAGAATGGGAAACCCTCCCACCGGGTCTGTAAGGGGCNGCGTGGCGTCACACCCACCGGGCACCCTACCCCCCAACAGGCAGACCACGCAGCAGACTGCAGCTGGTCTGGGGTTTCTCGGGTGTTTCTGTGCACAGCCAGCAGCCAAGGCCGGGTTTGTGGCCCCTANCCCCCAACGCGCCGGGGAGGCACATGCTACCACAATCCCCGCGAATCTTGTGAATCTTGTGACGCTTCAACCCACCCACCAAGCCCTGTCACCACCGCAGCAAAAAAGTGCACAACCCTGGGCATTCAAAAGGGAAACAGTCCGCACCTGCAGCTCCTCGGGCGTCACCAGGTCAATCTTATTGAGCAGGATGATGTCGGCAAAGGCAATCTGGTTGACCGCCTCGTTGACGTCGCCGCCGCCCGCATCCTCCAGGTGCTGCGGCAAGCACACAAAGGGGACAGCAGCAGGCAAGGCTAGGTCAGCACGGCCGGCATGCAGACAGGCTGCTGCATGGCGGCTGCAGCAGCACGGTGCAGGTGGGCACCCTGGAAGCGGCAGCGGCAGGCAAACTAAGCGGCAGCAGCAGCGCCCAGCGGCAGGGTGCTTGTTCAGCAGCTAGGCAGCAGCTGAGCGTCAGGGCTGCCCAGTGCGCCCCATCCGCAGCGCCACACTGCGCCCCAGCTGCACAGCACAGCATGGCACGGCACAGCGGCGTGTCTCACCCTACGCAGGTGCTGCGCGTCCACCAGGCAGAGGATAGAGTCGAGGCGGTAGTTGGCCGAGATCCAAGAGTTGGCAAAGAAGGTGAAGGCCACGGGGGCGGGGTCCGCCAGCCCAGTCGTCTCCAGCAGGATGGCATCGTAGGCGATGCCGCGCTTGCCGGCGCGGCCCTGCAGCAGAGCGGCAGGGGGGGGTGGGCGCCTGAGCGGCGGCAACGGCGCAGCGCGTGGCGGCAGGCAGAGGCGGACACAACGCAGGCAAGTGCCTGACAATGTCGCTGCATACCATACCAGCAGCAGGCAGGAGGCAGCGGCAGGGGCAGAACCACTCCATCGCGACCCCCATCGGGCCGCACCTGCAGCTCCCGCAGCGCGCCCACAATGTCGTTGCGCAGGCTGCAGCACACGCAGCCGCGGTCCATGGACACCAGGTCCTCCTTGGACAGCAGGTTCTCCACCACTGCAGACAAGGGGCAGCAGAACGGCAAAGCATGGTAAGCCAGGCATGAGGAGGGGGACCGCGGCGGCGGGCGGCGGGGCGTGGGCGGCACGCTGGACCAAGGGGCACATAGCGCGGACCCCTGCGCAGCGGCGCGGCACCCTCGCGGGCGACCAGCGGCCAGCTGTGTGCTGCAACACGCACCTAGGCTGTTGTCGATGTTGATCTCGCCGACCTGCGGCACGTGCACACCACGGGACAGCAGGTTAGGTGAGCGCCTGCACCGAAACACGCACGGCAGCAGCGGCGGCAGGAACTGGCCGGCAGCGGTCCCCCAGAGCCCCGGCCGCACCTCATTTTCAATCACAGCCACGTGCCGGCCACCCTTCTGCTTCAGGATGTGGTTCAGCAGCGTGGTCTTGCCGGCACCCAGGAAGCCGGTGACCTGCGGCAGGCGGGGGCAGGCGGGCGTGAGGCGGGGGGCACGCTCAAGCGGGCGGCGGTGGCCAGGGAGGCGCTGGAGGGCCGGCGGCGCGTGCACACACTTGCAACGCATTTGTGAGGCTGGGGGGGCGTGCGGCCGAGGCGCTGGGGCCCCGCAGCCGCCCCCAGCCAGGAGGTAAGGCGCGCAGTCAAGCCCGATGCCCTCACCAGCGTCACTGGCGTCTTCTCGCTCTCAGGCTTCGGCATGGTGCTTCACACAGCCGCTGCCAGTCGCCGTGCGGGCCGTGGATGTCGCCGAGSGGGGCTTCGACCCGCSGGCTGAGCCGCCAAAGGCCGCCTGACGCGCTGCCGGGCGCTGGGCTGGCCTCTGCAAGCTATAAAAGGGCGCTTACAGCCGCTGGCGGGCGCTGCAAGTGCTTGTCTGAGGTGCGTGTTTCCCGCTCTTCGCCGCGGGCGCTGCTGCAATGCTCCAACACGCCTCTGCTGAAACAGTCCGCCTAATCGAGTATAGCGGCACGCCTCGAAGGCTCCAAACTGGACCCCCCCCCTGCTGAACCTCCAATGCTGCGTGCTGTGGGAAAGGCATCGTAGCCACGAACGCTGCGTCGTGGTTTATTGCCTCGTGCAGCACATTCACGGTCTGCGTTGACGGCCCAGATTGCTGGCAGCCCCTATCCCCCGCGCAAGTGCACGCCCCTCTCCCCGCTCGCCCCGACTCTCCTGGGCCTCAGGCTTGGGTAGGCACGATTGCTGGTGGATCGTGGAGCCGTGCTTGGCAACACCACTGCTCCAGGCCGCCCTTTAAACGCCTGACGGCTGGCCCGCAAGTGGACGTGAGCACCACCTGCCGAACCGGAGCTTTCTGCAGCTGGCCTGCCCCCTTCCTTCCATTTGTTACAGTCTTATGCCACACGATCGAAAGCACAAAACAGGTGGAAGCGTGTTGTGCATAGTTGGCTGGCTTGCCGAGCTCCCCGAATGGCTGGCCTCCCTGTCCCGCCGCGGGGGTGGTGAACTGAACTTGAATGTGAGTGATGGGTGGCTGTTGTACATGGGGGCGCGACGTTGCAGCGCCATGCTCACTCCTTGGCATCTGCACACAAGGCAAGGGTGGATGGGGAGACTGGGCACTTGCGGGGTGGCAGGCAGCAGCAGATGGGATGACTGCCCAGCTTCACAGCCCGCCCCCCATGCAAGCCATCTGCTTCCAGCGCTGCTGTCCACACGCAGCAGCGCCGCACCGCACCTGTGACACCCTCCGCGCCTATGCTGAATGTGGCCTCCGCCTCCGGCTGCGAGGGCGAGGCGATGATCTTGGCGACGCGCGTGTCGCCGCGCCCCTTGCGCAGCTGCAGCCGCGTGGTGGTGGCGTGCGCCATGATGTTGCCGCCCACCGCCTTGAGCTGCTCACATGCGGGTTGAGTCAAGTGCAGGCAGAGCAAGGTGTGAGGGTACGTTCACAGAGAGCCGGTTGCTGCCATGTGCATGCAAGGGGAGGCTGAGGCTTTCAGGGCAGGTTGGGCTGCAGACAGCTACGGGCCGCCCAGCAGCGCCGCAAGACATGACGCACCGAGAGGTGTGGCGCCGAAAACATTGCCGAGCCGCCGTCCAGGTTGCCTTGCACCACCTGCATAGCACAGTAGCAAGACGGCGGGGGCCTCATAAATGGGATGCAAGAGCATGGCTCAGAGGTGCGCAGCAGTGCCTAGGCAGAGCAGCAGGCATCCATGCAGGGTGCCCACCTTTCGCCCGCCCCACCTGGTTGGTGACCATCACCGCCACGCCAAACTCGTCCGCCAGGCGCTGCAGGCCGCGCAGGAAGCGGCCCAGGTGGTTCTGCCGCGCCGCCAGCTCGCCGCGCCCCATGTACTCACTCCTGCAGCGGGTGGAATGGTAGTTGTGGCAGGGTTGGTGTAGGCAGCAGGCGCTACTGTACCACTCTGAGCACAAGCAGCAGGCTTTGGGGCCCATTGGCAGGCCCCAGCCCCGGCAGCAGCATGCCAGCGCCTCCAGCCAAGCCTGCATGCCCTGCCTCGCGCCTGAACAGTGCGGTGGCGCTGTCCACGATGAGCACAGCAAAGCGCGACTCCGCCATCATGGCGGCCGCCTGTATGAGCAGCTGCTGCTGGTGCTCCGTGTTGTGCGCGCGTGCATACGCCACATTGTCCAGCACATCCTGGGCGTTGAGCCCGTACCTGAGCAGTCGAAGCAGCGTCCCAGGCGGAGCAGGTCAGGCTGGCGACGCACAAGTGGAGGCCAGGCATGAACCAAGCAACGCACATGCCCACGCGGCACCCTGCACAAAGAGCCCCCAGGCCTGGCGCACCGCTCCGCTATCTGCACCAGTCGCTGCGGCCGGAAGGTGCCCTCGGTGTCGATGTACAGCGCCTTGCCCTCGCCGCCGCCCATGTCCACCGGCAGCTGGCACGTCACGCACAGCGTGTGGCACACCTGTGCGCAGCAGCGGGTATTGGGGGCTGGCCTGCCTCAGCAAATATGCAGCGGAGCTGGGTGCGACTGCCATTACATAGCCATCCTGCATGCTGCCCTGCGCTCATACAGCACCCAGCTCACTGCCAGACCACAAGTGCAACTTGCAGCCGCACCTGCGTCTTGCCGGAGCGGTACTCCCCGTACAGCTCTGTGATGGACCCCGTCTCCAGCCCCCCGCCCAGGATGTCGTTAAGCGCCTGGCAGCCGGTGGTGACCATGATCAGCTCCTGCCGCTGCTCCATGATCTGCTGCGCGGTGGTGAAGCCCTGGGGCACGATCTTGGCGGCTGCATGTGGGGGCAGGGGTAAGGGGAACAAGGTCAGCCAATGGCGCAGGGGTGAGATATGGTGGCAGGCAGAGGATGTGGCCTGGTGATGTAAGAAGCAGCATGCATTGAGCAACACACGCAGCTGCAGTGAGCATCCTGTGAGCCCAGGCGGCAGCACCCACCAAGCCAGAACGCAACGAATCGAGCACCCACCCATCTCCTTGAGTTTCGTGACCTTGGCCTCGCTGATGCCCTTGATGGCGCCCAGCTCCTTGGTGGTGGCAAACATGAGGCCCTCCACGGTGGCGATGCCTGCGCAGCGGTGGGGAGGCTCAAACGATTGGGCGCGGTCTCAGAGCGCCGCTGCCGCCGCCGCCGCCGGAAGCGGAGGCCCGCGGCCTGCAGCCCCGCGATCAGCGGCTCTGCTCACCTCCCTCCTTGAGCTTCTTGATGTCGGCCGCCGGCACGCCCAGCTCCTGCAGGGGCAGGCGGTCGCAGCCGGCGTCAGGCGCTGCCAGCCCGGGTCCGCGGTGCGCCTCAGGCCCACCCCATCCCTCCAGGAAGCGCACCTGCAGCGATTCCAGCATCTGCGGCCCGCCGACCGCCTCCTCCTCCGCATACTGCTCCTCCTGCACGCGCTCGGCCACCGCCTGCGCCATGGCTGTCGCTGCTGATCAGCTATACCGCGAAGTGGGACGAAGAGAAGGCGGGCGAGGCTGGAGTCAGCACCTTCAAGGCCGCCGCCACCACGCGCTGTGGCGACGCCGCACCCGAATGTGCATCGGCATGCAAAAGCTGGATGTCCGCACCTGCAAGCTGCTGACAATAGAGCAATACGTATGCAGCGGCAATTCACTGGCGACAGCAATGGACCTGCTGCGTCAGCTGGCTCGGGCACAGGTGGGCTGGGCGGCGCGTGGTTGCGTTGCAATATGCCGCCCGTGCTGGCTGTGGTGTGATGGCCGGCGAGTGATGGGAGCTTGTTACAAGAACCAAATAGGACATACAGGGTTGATATCAAAGGCATGGAAACAGGCAGTGCTATTGAGGCACGATAGGCGTGCGGCCCGCCCTACTCGCTGTCACGCTGCCTGTCCTTCTTGCGCCGCTTGTGCCGCTCGCCGCCCGACTCGCTGTCGCTGCCGCCACTGCTGCTGCCGCTGTCGCTGCTGCTGCCGCTGGAGCTGGAGCTGCTCTCGCTGCTGCTGCTATCTGCAGGCCGCGTGAAGAGCGGAGCAGTGTGGCATGTCAGGGGAATAGCTCACAGTGCAACTTGACAGCAGCAGCAGAGCGCAGCCGCTGCCCACCGCGCCCGCCCATGCAACCCACCGCTGTGCTTCCGCTTCTTGTGCTTCTTGTGCTTCTTGTGCCGCTTCTTCTCCTTCTCCTTGCGCTTCCTGCAGCCACAATCAAGGTNGCAATGATTGAGTTGGGAGAGTCGCATGCCGGCAGGAGTGGTTGGCGAGCCGAGCCATGGCTGGGTCCCCCATGCAGCAGCAAGCATATTTACTTTAGCAGCAGGACAGTCTCAATCAGAATCCATTCACGAATTCGCAGCCGTGCCCCCTCAAAAAGCCACCCGGCCCTCACTTCTCCTTGCGCTTCTTCTTGTCGCGCCGCTCCCGCTTGTCCTTGCGCTTCTTGCCCTCTGCCTGCTCACACACCATGCAGGGGGCAGTGCAGCCGAAGACCGGAGCGGGGGGGAAGGGCCGGAGCCTGGTCAGCACGGTGGGGGTAGGCAGAGGGGAGCGGCCAGCAGTGCAGCAACAAACACTGGCTGCAGGCCAAGCCCCTGCCCTGCATGAAGAAGTGCGGTGGCACGCTGGGGCTCACCTTCTCCGCAGCACGCCCCATAGCCGCCGCCTCTAGCCGCTGCTCCCAATCGCTGCGGTTGTCCGTCCTCGCCATCTTGCGCTTCATTGCCTACACGTGGCAGCATCAGGAGCGCGGGTGGCGCAGCGCCAAGCGGTCGTTGACTGGCGTGCACTCACGCAATCAAGCTGCCGGCATGCCTGAGAGCAGCAGTGTTCCTTGTGCATGCCTCACTGACCTCTGCCAGGCCCTTGGCGAACTCAGCCTTGGTTTCATCCGCCACCTGCAGGCACACAGCAAGGGCGGCCAGCCGCGTGAGTGGGGCCGGCGGCGGCGGCGACGGCGGTGGCAGCGCCGTTGATGCTTGCCGGCGGTTGTCACCACTCCAGACGGCTCTGCTGCATCGTGTTAGGCTGCGGCTGCCAGCTGCAGAGGCCGACAGAGCTCAAACCCGCTTCCCCTCGCCCTCCCCTTCTTGCCTTTGGCATTTCCGGCCGATTATGGGGCAGCCGATGCGCCATAGTGACTGCGGCGGGCTCCCGAAGCGCTNGCCGCCCGCACACAGCGTCTCTGCTGCCTGCGCTGCTCCCCTTTGGTGGTCTGGCGGCTGAAGATCACTAGGATAGGTCGCTTGCTGCGCAGCTGAGGAGGCGTTGGCCTCTGCCCTCGCTTGCATGACCACTCGTGCTGCCGCCGCCCGCTGTGCCGCCCTCGGCTCATCGGCGGAGGGACTTTGCCGTGCAGTGATGCAGCAGCAGATACACCCAATCAGGAAAGCTGAGGGCTGCTTGGCGCTCACAAGGGGTCCAGTGGCTGCTGCAGACCGTGGTCAGGGACCACACAGATGTGGGCAATGCAAGAAGAAGCACAGGGCAGGCACAGCTTTTACGAAAGGGGGATTGGCAGATCAAGCTAGCATACAGATCAGCTAGCATGAGCACATCAAGGTTAAATGCCAACATGGGCAGGGCTGTCAGCATGCCCTGAGGGTTTCGGTGGACAACGAGGAGCGACCCTGCGAAATGGAAGGGGGACCGTCTGCGACGCCAACAGACACAGCCCGGCGGCGGAGCCCAAGCGGGGCAGCGAGCAGTCGCGTATTGAAACTCTCAGCGGAGAAAGGGAATCATTTGCTGGGCCAGTTGGTGTTGTCAAGTTCGGCATCACATAGCACAAAAGATCCACCTGCATTTGTGCACTGCTCTGCAACTGCAGGTGGTATGTGCCTCTGGGCCGGCACCGCCCGGCATGCTGGCCCGTCATGCTCGCAGGCTCGCCCAGATTCNACAGCCGCTTGCNAATTGCGCCNTGCTGGTGCCNACCCATCAACCGTCAGCAGGCATGCGGTGGACCAGGGTGGGCGGCAGAGCCCCGTTGTGGGGCGACAGGCTCGACAGCGACAAAGCAGGCCCCTGGCGCTACCTCTTCTTCCCGCTGCTGGTGTACCAGTTCGTTTGCTACACCTGCAGGTGCGCTTGCTGCTCGAACCAGGCTCCCACTCAACTTGCAAGTGCTGCCTCGCCGCAATCGCCGGTTTGTGGATTGATTCGATGGTCAGACTGAGGGCACATATCGCCTAATGCGCCCATGAGCGTGCGGGCGCACCGCAGCTGCTCGCCAGCGGCCACCCTCCCGCCGCCGCCTGCCGCCCATGCCCCTTGCCCTGCGCTTGGAGGGTCACACCGTGCTGGCTCTCAACTTCTGCCGCTGCACGGCTGCAGGCAGGATGTGACGGAGCAGAAGGCACGGCCCTGGATCTGGCGGGACAAGCTGCAGTCGCGCTGGCGCTATGTGCAGGTGCGGGATGGCAGCGGCTGGTGTCGGTCGTGCGGGCGAGCGGGGGCCTGGCAGCCTGTGTGCCACTCACGCATGGATGGGCGCACCACGACTGCCCATGCTGTTGCGTTCCTGCTCCCAGGCGCTAGTGTGCTACTTGGGACCTCCCTCGCATCTGTTCTGGAACATCCTGCCCATGACGCTCGGCGTGCTGGCCGTGACCCTTGGGGCCATCTTGTATGGTGCGCAAGGGGGGCCGNACGGTTTACCATCCAAAAAGGGCGCACCCTGCTTTGCATCCGGCGGCAGCGACAGCGCCTCAGGGCTGATGTGCCTTGGCGCCGCTTCTCCGTTGCTGCCCCTCGGGCTGCAGAGGAATACACTGGCAAGGTGCTGGACCCCGGCAATGTGACCTATCGGGCCTACAGGTAGGGTTGGGGCCTAATGCAGCCCGCCGGCTTGTGGTGGCATATTGAGGCATTCACTAACTTGCATTCGTTGATCGAGGGTGCCTAGTTTAGAGCTTGGCTGCCTAAGGCAGACAAGCGGGCTAAGGCATTATTAGGCCTCGTAGCCCTTCACGAGGGGTGGTGTGGCACATGCCGCTGCGCCGTACCCGCCCAACCGTAGCCTTCCTGGCCCAGGCCGCCCCTCCCAAGCCCCATTGCGGGCCCTACTCTGCTTTGGGTGCCGCATCGCCCTTGTTCCCTGCCTGGCAGTACCTGCCGCCGGCCGAAGTCACCCTTCATGCGGCAAATCAATTTTTAAGGAAGGCGTTGCTGCTGTCACGATCTGGCATTATTGGCCTTCATCATTATTAACAGCGATTAACGCCCCCGCAGGAGCGTGATGTTTGTCGTCTCCATGCTGGTGAGAGCCTGCCCTGCCGCAGCGCCAGTTACTGTATAGCAGGCAGCTCAATGCCAGCACGGGCCTGCTCGCCTTTCCATGTGCCACTGGCCTGCCCTCTGCGGCCTTCCACCTGCTCATCTCTGCCTCCGATCCTCCCCTTGCCTACCTGCCTCCACCGGCAGCTGTCCATGCGCATCAACCGCGGCTTCACCCGCTGGTGGGATGCACGCAACGCCTTCCGGGGAGCCGGCTCAGCGGTGGTGGCCCTGTGCTACCAGATGCCGGTGTGGGGAGTGGACCCTGCAATCCACGTGAGGCTGATGTGCAGGTTGGCTTGTTAGGCCGGCTGCCTTGCAAGCCAACGCGCCTGACGAGTTGCTGCAGCTGCCATCCCGCAGCAGACGTTGTGGTGCGAACATGCATTGCACAACCTGCTGCTGACGGTCTGCCCTGTGGCATTGCCGGTGCAGGCATGCGTCCGCAAGTGGGGCGCGGTCTGGCACTTCTCGTTGAAAGCGGAACTGTACGGAGAGAAGCGGCTGGTGCGGCACTGCATGCCTGCTCTAAATCAACAGCCCTGTTCCTGGCGCCGATCTTGCTAACTGCACACAGCCGGTGCCATGTGCGCTGCTGTGCTGACTGAGCACCACCTGTTGCCGTTCATTGCCAGCTCACCGCCGCCTGACACATGCGTCTTCACCATGAATGCAGGACCCCCGGGCGGAGGCGCTGTTTGATGAGGAGGAGCTGCGGGACTATTACAGTGAGCCAATAGAGATGGTAACCTGTGTTTATATGCAAGGCCAGAGGGATCACAGGCCGCGACAGATGGCCGCACAGCCCTGCGAGCCATGCAGCAAGCTTGCACTGAAAATGCCCTGCCTGCCCTGCACTCCTTTGAGCCTGATTCTGTTCGCACATGTGCTCCGCCCAGGCTACCCAAAGGGGAGGCACCTGTGCGCCAACATGATGCGCCGCTTGATCCAAGAGGCGGTGGAGGCGCACACAGGGGGCATGCGCCAGGAAATGGTGAGAACGGCTGGACTGGATGCTGGGCGCCCAGAAGCAGGGGCAGCATCCATGCCCTTGGCATGCTGGCTGCTGCGGCGGCGATTATTAGGCCACAGTGCCGGCCAGAGCATGCACGGCATTTCATCAGACGGTGCAAATAGATCCACTGCCCATGCCTCCCGCCCCTGCCCGTGCACCTGCAGTTTACAGAGCTACAGTCCTCGCTGCAGCGTGCCTTCGACTGCATGAGCATCTGCAACCGCATCAGCCAGCAGGCGCTGCCCGAGGGGCTGACGATGCTCTCGACAGGGTTTCTGCAGATATGGCTCGTGAGTGCTGCCCTTGTCACTGCCCTGGTGGGGATGTGCATGCAGGTACCCATGGTTGCGTCCATAATATGGTTTAACAGGCTGATGCCAAAACAGTCTGTTTGTATCTCTTACCCCTGCGCCGCAGCTGGTGATGCCGCTGGGCCTGTGGGAGGACAGCGGCCACCTTGGGGCCGTGGGCGCTTTTGTCATGGTACTCGTCTCCGTCCTCATGCTCTCTTGTGATGAGCTGGCCACCGAGCTGGAGCACCCGTGAGTGCCGGCTGCTGGGAGTCTTGGATGAGGCTCTGCATGCCCTGCTTGCAGTGGCGGCTTTTGAGTGTGTTGTGGATGGGTGTGTCAAGCCAGAACTGAGGTGGCACTGGTGCCGCTTCACCGTCGCCGGCATACAGCACTGAAAATACACGCCACCACCGCCACCGCCCCTTGTGTGCAGCTGGAAGCTGCTGCCGGTCGAAGTCACGCTGCAGCGCACACTCAAGGCAGCGGGCACGTAAGTGCTGCTGCACGCGCAGCGGGGCGCTGCCTATTGCAAGCCCCAGGCTGGCCTGGCTCCCTCAGGGGCTCCCTGCAAGCTACCGCACACGCCAGCCCATGCACGCCTGCTGCTACTGCAAACACATGCCCTCTCCTCTGCCTCCTTCCTGCCCTGCAGTTCCCACATGAATCTGGGGATGGTTGAAGCAGTGCGGGCGCGGGAGCGAGAGAAGATCGCGGCCAGGGCGGCGGAGCTCAAGCGGCTGGGCTCCTCCCCCAAAGACCTGCCTGAAAAGGTCTGGGCGGCAGGCGGGGAGGCGTAGCATGCCAGCAGGGCAGCGCCTGTCCAGTTGCCAGCATCCACCACCCGCTGGACGTGTCAATGACATTTACCGAGGCCGCTTCACGCAGCCTGCCTTTTGCCACTTGATGTGAAACCAACTGCCTTGGCAATCGGGCGTGGCGGCCGGTCATGACACAACCTCTGATATAAAAGCCTTGTTGCTTTGCTGCCTCCGCCACATGCCTGCTTCCTCAATTGTGCATTCAATCTCATGTAAGCTACAGAGACAGGACTGACCAACGGCATGATGAGGGCAATCTGATACCCAAGGGCCAAAGTGTAAACTGCTGCGCAACGCTGGCCCCTCACAGCTCGCCGTGCTGCTCCGGCGACCGCGTGCGGCCCAGCACCCAGTGGTGCAGCGTGGCATCCTGCATGGGGCGGCAGCACAAAGCTCTTGAGACTGCCGGGCAGGGAGGTGGCATGCCCACGCCGCAGCACAGTAGCCAGTGCAAGCATCCCTATCTTGAACGAGCAGATCAGTTCCGCATCTACCAGCACAGCGCACAAACCCCACCTCCCCGGCTCACCAGCTGGCGCTGCAGGTCTCGGTCCAGGTACACCGCAAGTGCCGCCATGAGCAGCAGCAGCGCCACCAGGCGGCGCGCCTTGCGCTTCCAGCGCGGCGGCCGGCCCTTGCCGCCCGCCTCGCCGCCGCCCGCCAAATCCTCGGGGCTCCTGCGGGGCAGCCGGTTGTGGTTTCAATCGCCGTATCCGCAGGCACGGCTGGGACAGCAGGCTGCTGCATGTTCACACGAGATACGCGTAGTTGCCTGCACTCTGAGCGCTCCCCATCCGCCTCTTGCCAACACAGCGTGGCCCCACCTGAGCACCACATTGGCGACGCCGCCAAACACCACCGCCAGCAGGGTGGATGTGAAGCAGATGACGTTGAACGGCATGGACAGGTCTGGGATGGGGAGAGGCACCACCACACCGCCGCCGGTCGCGCCGCTGGCGCCCGCCGCGCCGCCCCACCCGCCTGCAGAGCCGCTATACTGCTGTACTGGCATGCAGCCGCTTGCGGCGGACAGGCGGCGCAGCAGTGGGGGCTGTGATGATGCCACATCAGCTGCACTGCCGGCGCTGCTGCTGCTGCCCAACTGCTGCTGGCCGGGCAGTAGGGTGCTGGCATTGGCGCAGGCCGGGGGCAGCAGCGTGGCCACTGCCGGGGGGATGTCGATGCCCCGGGAGGCATCAGGTGGCAGGTCAAACACGCCCACAAACGCCACGCTGTAATCCACGCTGAGCTTCACCTCGTGCCACTGCCTGCCGCCACAGTTAGCCGCACCACCGCCACCGCCTGCCCCTGCTGCCGTGGTGGCCGGCAGGCGCAGCAGCAGCTCAATGCGCGCGGTGCGGTCAGGCCGGGCGTCCAGCGACTGCCACAGCAGTTGGCCACCTGGACCTTGCAGCGCCTGTGAGGACACATGTGCATAAGAAGCCTTGGGCAGGTGAGCTACTGGCAAGCGCAGCCAGGCCAGCATCAGAAGCTGCAGGTCACGTGGGCTGTCGTGTTTGCCATGTGCACCCTCCAATTACCCAAACGCACCTGGCCATTGAGCTCCAGACGCAGGGAGGCAGCGTCCACTGGCAACTGCCACGGCACCAGCTGCATGACGTGCAGCAGCCCGCTGCTGCTATCGCTGGCCTGGTCGTTGTCGCCTAGCCGCAGGGCCGCTGCCGGGACACGCACACCCACAACCAGCGTGCCTGCTCGGCTGCTGCGCTGCACTGCATGCTGCACCACCTGCAAGGCGGGAGGCGCACTGCTGCTGCCACTGCTGCCGGCTGCGCCCGACCCGCCATTCAGCAGGCTGCTTGGCACGTGTAGCTCCTCCCGCTGATGCTGCAGGGCGTCGCAAACGAGCAGCGGCCCTGCTGGCGTGGCATGCCGGCTGCAGGCACTGCTGGTGTTGTCCAACACTGCTGCAGCGCTTGGGGCCACGTACAGTCTGCTGCTGGCCGCCGCGGGGCAGGCTGCCGGCAGGCTGCAGCCAAACAGCGCCTCCACCAGCCCCTGCTGCTGCTGCTGCTCAGATGCTGCTGGTAAGGGCAACACCGCGGTCAGCACCAGCCGTAGCTGCACCTGAGGTTGCTGCCCGTCTGTGGTGCTGCTGCTACTGCTGTCGCTGCCGCTGCTCGCCGCACCAGACGGCGGGACAGGCTGCATCTGCAGGCCTAGCGACACATAGGACGCCGCCGCCAGCTGCACCGGCTGCAACAAGGCCGCCAAGCCGGCTTGGTGGCAGCAGGGCAGCAGGCGGCGCCAGGCTGCCAGGTTCTCTGAGCACACACCCTCCTGGGGCAGCCAGGCATAGAGCTGCCGCTGTGCACTGTTATGCTGCTGCTGCTGCTGCCGCCCATGCCCGCTTGGCGCAGCCACAGCTGGCGACTGGTGCGTGAACCAGCCCACAGCGGGTGCTGCCATGACAGCCAGCTGCGGCACAGTGGCCACGCCCGCACACAGCAGGCCGCCCAGAGACTGCGTGACCACGCCGTAGGCCGCCTGCGTGTCTGAAACTGCTGAGCTAAAAGCGACTTTCAGCTCCAGCCCAGGAGGCTTGGAGCCCCCTATCGCTGCGTCATGCTGCTGCTGCGACCATGCCTGCGAGCAAGAGGCGCGGGTTTTGCAGCCATGCAGGAGGGCAAGATGGAATGGCACCCGAATCAGTTGAGAGGGGCACCCAAACCGCACATTGGCATGTCTCGTTGAGAGAAAGCAAGTGCAAGAGGGATGCCGCAACCCAGCCGCATGTTCCCTCCCCAGATCTCCACCTCACCCAGCGGCCTCGTGTGAGGGACAGCTCCAGCTGCTGCACCCCTTGCTGCCTGGCCAGGGCCAGCAGGGACGCCGGGAAGCTGCCCGTGTGCTGGGAATGCAGTGACACAGTGGCTACCGCCTCAAAATGTACCTGCACAGGGAAGACCTCATATGCTCGACATGACCACACTTAGCAGCAAGACATGGGCTTGCTCACTCGGGCCAGGTCTGGGCAGCAGCAGCGCAAGTGACTGCGACTTGAAGTGGCGGCAGGGCCGGCCGCCGCTGCTGAGCACGCACCAGCGCTGCGCCATCGACGCCTTGCACCAGCATCTCCTCCGTGTAACCTTCCACAGCGCCCAGGAGGGCCAGCGCCCCCAGGAGCAGCGCAACGAGAGCCGAGCGACCCCGACGGGCCGCCCAGCCGCCTGAAACCATCATTTTACTTGCAACTTCTCTGTCATGGTGCGGTGATCAATGCGATCGGGCGCAGCGGGCTGCACACCAAGCGGCCCCGCCGCGCCGATGGCCGCCCACATGGCGCACATGCAGCCGAGCGGCTCCGGCCGCCTTTGCTACTCCTGGCTCTCTAGTCGGCTCCTTCCCGTCGCCCTTCCATTACTCTAATTTGTTGCGCGAATCTGGTTGCTGTGCCCAGCTAGTGCCCATGCTTGTGCTGGTGGGGCAGCTATGCCGACATTCACACAGCCGCCTCGCCAACAAACCCAAATGCTTCCCTCATTATCTGGACGAGTTTTCCTGTGACCTTTCAAATCTGCCAATTTGCACAGGGTACCAGCGACAACACATGCGGCTACATGGCGCACCAGCCACACTGCGAGAGCACCCTTNGCGTGTGCTTTGGAGGGCAGGTGCAATGGATGGCATGTGCTAGACAAGATACTTTTTGCCATTTTACACCCCTTTCTATGTGATTGTACCCATCAACGTGCCCCAATTGCTGCGAAGCCTGGTTTCAGATGGAAGCCTGCGGCCAGTGCCGTGGGCCCGGCCCGGGCACAGCAACCCTCGCGCCCTCGGAGCGACGGGCGGCTGGAGACGCGCCCATGCCAGAATCCTCCGTCGTGTGCTTGCAATGCCTTGACAGATGATCTGATGCCCAAACCCTAACGCGACATGGAACTTTGCTGTGCAAATAAGAGGCATGGAAGTTGAGAAGCCCGAGAGGATCGGCGCCGCCGCCGCCGTGCACGANCGCCGCATTGGCGTACTCGGGCTGCAGATCCCAGTCCACCTGCGCCCGCCGCGCCACTTCACGACACCCACTGCGCCCACTCCTGCGTGGAGGGCCCCAGCTTTTGAAACGAGCAGCAGCGCGATGGCTTGTCGCCTGGCTGCTGCCCTGGGCAGCTTGGAGGCTGCGAGCGCCTCACGGTGTGTCAGGGTGATCGCAGAGGGGCCGCCATGCCGCGCCAGGCCCGCCGGGAGTGGGTGCAAGCCCTGCCCTGGCTCGCAACAACAGCCTGCCCCGCTCCCTGCAGGCGCGGCGCGCTGCCTGCTGCTGCCCCGACCATGCTTAGAGCTCCAGTGGCGCGGCCAGGCTCCCAGCGGCGGTGTAGCTCCTCGCGGCGGCTCACCCTGCAGACGCGAGCAGCAGGCCAGGAGTCCCTCTGTCCAGGTGGGTCTGATCGCGGGATGCGATGGGCCGTCCCGGAGCGCCTGGATCGCCCGCCTGGGGTTTGAACACCGCCGCCGCGCTCCCCGACGCCCCTACCGTGAGCGCTCAGGTCCCTCTCCCTTCCCCTGTGCCCCAGGCGCCGACTGCCTGGCCGAGGAGGACGGCAGCGTGATTGTGCGCGACGACCTAGACGCGCTGCTGCAGGTGCGCAGCTGGGCTTGACATGCGGGGTCGCAAGACTGGGTCCAGGGCTTCTTTCAGGCTCGCTTCATGTGCTTTGCCTGCTGCTGCCGTAGCAACATTGGTGCTGCGTGCTCTTACAACCGGCTTTAATGACTGCAGCCCTGCTTGCTGGGGGTAGTACCAAAGGGCAACATGTAGCGCTCGTCCCAACTGCTTGCCCGCGCCACCCCCTTGCGTACCCCCCAGGTGCTGCCGGCCGACATTCGTGAGCCGCTGGTCAGCCACCCGGAGCGCGCCTCGCTGCTGGAGGTGGTGCTGGACCTGGTGGGTGGAGGTGTGGGTCTGCCAGCTGCTGTTGTAACGAACTGGGTGGGGACATGTGATGGTTTAGAATCCTGTCCGATGTGCAAGCAAGTGCTAGGCCCCTTGTAGGTTCAAAGTGCACTAGCCGAGCAGCCCTAACCCTGCTCCCCTCGGCTGCCTCCTCACAACGCGTGCAGGGCCGTCGCCCCGAGGCCCGCTTCCTGGGCAAGCCCGGCGGCCAGTTCCTGCGGGAGGCCGAGGTGAGGCCTGCTGTCCTGGCCCTGGGCGTGGGCCCTGCTCTTTATAGCCACTCTGCCTTGCACTGGGGGCAGCGGCGTGATGACCATGCATGCTCCGTCTCCCCCTTTGCCCTTCTCCTCCCACCTC
>JADXDR010000104.1:155777-179181 GCA_025026875.1 Chlorella ohadii
CCCCACGTCCTTCAGATCACCAAGGACGACCTGGCGCACGCCGAGGCAGCCCTGGGCGACTTTGGCGGCGACAACCGCGCGGGTGTGGAGGGCACGCTGCACCGCATCTCGGCCATCCGCAACCGCAAGGGGTCCATCGTGGGGCTGACGTGCCGCGTGGGCCGCGCCGTGACGGGCCACATCGACATGATCCGAGACGTGCTGGACGGTGCGTAGGCGTGGGCGCTGGGGTGGTGGAGAGGGAGGGAGCACGTGTGTGTGCGGGCAGCCCTTCACCTTTCTGATCAGGTTGCTGGCGGCTCTGCATTGTCAATGTGATGCTTCTATCAACCGCTTGCTGCTCACCCGCCCTGCCCCGTCGTGCCATTGATTGATTGCACTGCAGTGCCCAACTCGGTGCTGTTCCTGGGGCGGCCCGGCGTGGGCAAGACGACGGTCATTCGGGAGATGGCGCGCGTGCTGTCGGACGAGCTGCACAAGCGCGTGGTGATTGTGGTGAGCAGGAACTTGCACTCACACTGGCTTCTTTTCTTTCTCCATCGGCCAGCTTCTACAGTATAGGTGGGTTTGAAGCAACGCTGCTTGCCGCTGCATGCCTGCCACATCTTCAAGTGCTGCCCATCGCAAAAAGTGCAGGACACCCTGACGAGGTGGGTGGCAATCTCTTACTTGGGCTGCTGCGGCCCTACTGCCCCAACCAACACTGCCCTGCCGCCCCACGAACGACCTGCAGGACACCTCGAATGAGATTGGCGGTGATGGCGACGTGCCGCACCCCGCCATTGGCGGCGCTCGGCGCATGCAGGTGCCCGACCCCTCGCAGCAGCACAAGATCATGGTGAGAGGCTATCTGGGGTAATGGTGGGGGTGCAGCTGTGGGTGTGGAGCCTGGGGCTTGGAGGGAGCCGCAGAGTCGCCGCACGTGTGGGGCTCACCCATGCATGGCCGGTACACGCCGCCTCCCTGCTCTACCAGCGGCGACCAACATCTGCTCTCCTTCTTTGCTCCCTGGCCCAACTCCGCAGATTGAGGCTGTTGAGAACCATGTGAGTCGTCTAGCAGTGTGTTTTTGTCTCGTCTTTGGGGGCAAGGAGAGTTTGTCTCTAAACAATAATACAGCGCCTGCTGTCCCTGCTGCTGTTGTGCCTGCCAAGGCATGGCAAATGGCATGTGCCAACTGCCTGCATCGTTTTTCCCGCAGATGCCGGAGATTGTGATTGTGGACGAGATTGGCACGGAGGCGGAGGCACTGGCCTGCCGCACCATTGCCGAGCGTGGCGTGCAGGTGGGGCTTGCTACGGCGTGCGCCTGCGCAGCTGGTCGGCTGATCAGTGCTTGCAAGCTGGCCGCAGGGTTTGGTGTGCCAGCTCGCGAATCCTGCCTACGCGCCTGCCAGCGCTGGCTTGCAGCCCCACTCACTGGCCCCCCTCTGTCAACATGTCCTCAACCCCGCAGCTGATTGGCACCGCGCACGGCCAGCTGCTGGAGAACCTGATCAAGAACCCCACGCTGTCCGACCTGGTGGGAGGCATCTGCTCAGTCACACTGGGTGAGCGCCGCTGCGGGGGCCGGCAAGGGGCCAGGAAGGGTGCCGGCGGTTCTTGAGCTTGTCGGGGAGCTGTGGATGGGAGGGTAGGGGAGTGTGCCTGCCTGCAGCCTGAGGGCTTGCGGCGTGCTGCAGCAGTTCCCCACCCAACCCACCACCCCTCCACCCACCTGCCCCCGCGCAGGTGACGAGGAGGCGCGGTCACGCGGCACGCAGAAGAGCGTGCTGGAGCGCAAGGCGCCGCCCACCTTCCCGCTGGTGCGACTCGTCATGTTTTGKACTTGGGCTGCCCGGCAGCTTGGCTGCTGCACAGGTGCCTGGCCCTGCTTCTGATGGGTGTCCCACGTGCTGCCTTGCCCTCACACAGCCCCACCCCACCCCGCCCCTGCCGCCCCTGCCTGCAGGTGATTGAGATGCGGGAGCGCGCCTACTGGGTGACGCACTGGGTGGAGGACTCGGTGGACTGCCTGCTCACCGGGCGCGTGCCCATCGTGCAGGTGAGGAGGGCGGTGGGCGTAGGGTGTGTGCAGGGCAGTGTGCACCGCTGCTTTGCTGGCTGGAGAGCAAACGCCAGCCACACCAGTGCTGCTGCTGCTGGTGCAAGGTGCGCTGGTCGCTGCTTTCCCCTTGCTTGACCTGTCTGCTGCTGCCTGTTTTGCCACTCGGCTTGCAGGTGCGCCGCCGCGATTCGGGCTCCAAGAAGGTGATGGTGGAGGAATGCCGCTACGACACCACGGGTGAGCAGACACGGCGCAGTGGCTGTGGTTGTGAAGGTGGCAGCGCTGACAGTTGCCTGGATGCTGGCTGCCTCAGCAGGGCAGTTTGCATGAGAACCCTGACCGTGAGATGTGTTCCGCCGCCTCGCCTTCCTTGCCAAGCCTGCCTTGCCTGTCTTCTCACAAGCCTCCCCTTCCTCTCCCGCGCGTGCAGAGGAGCGCGACAGCAGCGGCGCGCCCCCCGCACCGACTGGCGCCCCCACAAGCCCCGTGGCCCGCCATGCGAACGACATTGCCGATGCGAATGGCGTGTTTGACTCGATGTTTGGATACGGCCCCGCCACCTTTGGCAACAGCTACGGCGCCGCCGACAGCGGGCCGGCGGCCAGCCGCGGCAGCGACCCCTACGCCTGGGCGCAGCGCCTGCGCGACATCCCCGATGGTGCGTGCGTGTGCCTGCGAGGGGTTTGGGCCGTCTGGGCAGCGCCCTGCCCTGCACATCTGCGTTTTGCTGTCGTTGGCGTTGCCTTGCCTGGGACGTTGCAGCTGCCTTGGCATGATGCCAGTCACTCCTGTACTGCGCTTAGGCCCCAAGCCCTGCCCCACCATGCTCCCAACACCCCCAACCCACTCTTTGCTGGATTCCCCCTTGTTTGTGCTGCAGAGGATGTGCTGGCTGAGCTGTCCCTGATGGGATACACCGGCGACACCGGCTCCGTGGGCCGCCGCGGCGGAGGTGCGAGCGGATGCAATCTTGGCTGGCTTGTGCTTGCTGTGGTGAACCGCCACAAGAGAGCTTGGGCATCAGCATTGCTGTTGTGACTCAAAACTGGTGCTTTCCGCGGGCTGCTGCCTCACCATGCCCCTCATCTTTACCCAAAATCGGCCCCCGCAGACAAGTTCTCCTTTGCCAGCGGCACCGGCAGCAGCAAGAAGAGCAAGCGGCGCAACTCGGTGGGCCGCGCCGTCGGCAACACGCGCCGCCGCTGAGGCCGCAGGCCCGTTGAGGCAGCAGGACCGTTGAGGCAGCAGGACCGCTGTGGCTGCACATGACTGTGCAGTTCATGCACCCAGCTGCCGGCCTTGGCCTGCCCGGAGGCCGCTCCCCTCCCTCTTTTCCCTGCCTTGGCGAACCCAATCCGCATCCCGAGAAGATTCTCCTACCGCATCCTCCCTGCCGAGCGCGCAGCGCATGCTACCCTGTCCTCCCCTCTGCCCAGCCGCCACGCCCTTTTGCCCCGCCGGCCGGCAACCCACGAGGCCCCAGCCTGCATCCACGCAGGCCCCTTGCCCCCTCGCTTGTTGTTTCTGCACCCCTCTCAGCTCCCATCTGATTTGACAGCACGGCCCAGCGTTGGCGATCTCCGCCATCGCCCTTCCCGACCTTTGATTTCCCCCCCATCCCCATCTCTTGCATGCATTCACACATCTACTCGCTGCCCGCTCTGCACTCGGCAGTCACCCCGCAGCGCCCTGCCACGCCACATAGGTTGCCCCTGCAATTCTTTTGTGAACCGCAGCTCGCCCGCGGCGGCTTTTTGAACGCACGCGCCCGGCCCCTTTGTACGCACGCCGCCCCTCGGCCCAGCGCACTGTACAACAGCACCGCCTGTACAACAGCAACCGCCACGCCGTATCCTTTTGTACGCCACGCCATGTAATACCAAMGCANKACAGGGGGGAGGTGCAGCTCGAGGGTGCAGAGGGTGCATTGGGCTCACAACCCTGCCGGCGCTCATTGCAGCTCAGGATGTGGCGCCGCCCGTGTGCCCGTGCTCGCAACTCTTGTGCTGCTCCTGGCTGTGCGGCTGGCTGTGCGGCTGCTGCGGCTGCTGGTGTGCCATCGCCTTGGCCCGCTGCTCTACAGCAGCACGGTCGGCCAGGTGGACCGAGCAGTAAGTGGCAGGCAGGCGCAGCACAGCACACTGACCATGGCCCCAGCTAAGTGCAAAGCAGGGGTGGCGCACCCTGCTTGTGCTGCTCGTCAACAATCTCCTCCAGCAGGTGGCCCGTCTCCGGAGGCACTTGATCCTCTGCAATAGTGCAGGGCAGGTGCTTCGAGGGACGGATGAGATGGCAAGCTGTTCGGCTGCAACATGACCTGCTCTATAGCCCCAGCCAAACACATGACAGCCAGCTCACCAAAGTTGTGGGGCGGGCTGCCACTCCCCAGGCTCATGGCGTTGTGGCTGCCAGGTAGCGAAGGCAACTGCTGGACTCGCAAGATCGGAAGGTGACGCTCCAGGCAAATCCCNAAGCCAAAGCGTTCGGCGCTGGCGCCGGCGGCGGGTNGCGNAGTTTCAGNCTCTTGCGGGCCTCCGACACGCACAGNACCTCNTTCTCAAGCACATGAGAAAGAGGTCAGACAGAGCCAAAGCTGCCCGCCGTGCACAGAAGACGCGGTTGCTCNACCAAAGCTGCGTTGCAGGGCTTCGCTGGAGCGTCTCGCCTGTTGGAAAANCGAGCTTGCGGTTTTCTCAAANGTGATCCACCGAGCCTACCGACNGGCCTCGGGTCACTTGTGGGCCGCCCGCTTGGCAGCGCATTTGGGTGCGGCGCAACCTGGCATCAGCCACTGCATCGAGTGAGCTTTACAATCTGTCGTTCTACACTTTGCAGTGGCGACATCACGCTGGAGGAAAAACAATGTGCATCAGTTTGCATCCAATCGAAGAATCTGCTGCCGCATGGGCGGGCGGGCGGCAAGCGGTGCTGAATGTGCAATGCGGAAGTGTGCAGACGAGGTGCAGACAGGGTGGATGAAAGCAGGACTGGTAGAGCCGCCTCATTGGCTGCGCACAGGTGTCAGCAGCGGCACATCCACACGTGTGGCAGTCAGGGCGGCCAGGTTCTTTACTGTGCTCAGCCGCAGCAGCGCCTCAAAGTCAGCGGTGCCCTGCGACTCCAGCCAGGCGATGGAGGCCGTGAAGTAGGCTGCAGGCAGGAAGGGAGAAGAAGAGGGAACTCAGCTGGTTCGCACAGTTTGCTGCCAGGGCGACCCAGCGCTCCCAGCGCAGGGACTCAGTCCCTACCCTTGCTGCCCTCTTGCATATCTCATGGTGAATGTCTTGCAACTTGTCTGCTGCTGCGGCAACACAGCAGCCCTGCAACCAACCTGCCACGTTTTCGTGCTTGGCGTACGCCGCGTTGAGCGCGTCGATGACGTGGCTCCGCCGCAGGTCCAGGTTGAAAACTGGGGACTCATTCTGGAGCCAGGGCAGCAGGGACTGCACCTTGAGCGTCCAGCCAAAGGCCCTGCAGATGGGGGAGGCAGATCAGCAGCATTTGGCAGCCAGCGGCGGTGTTCGGGCACAGGTCGGAGGCAGYCAGGCACACTGCTGCGAGTTGCATCACAGCTTCGCTTGCATGTCTTGCTCCAAATCTCGTCTCCTACCTGGGGTTGGCCTGCAATTCTAGCTGCTTTGGGTCTGTCTCCACCCATCCATCAGGGTTCAGCATCCGGATGCTGGGGTGCTTGAGCGCCTCCACGATCAGCGCCGACTGGTAAGGCGTGATGCTGGGCGAGCGGTCGGAGAACCAGGTGGGTGTGACCGGCTGGGAGGGGGCCTGCGGTTTGGTGGGCAGGGCAGGGAGGCAGGGGGACAGAGGGAGATAGTCGATCAACCTCATGCAGAGGTGCAGAGGGAGTGTTGCCGATATTATGTATGTGCTGGTAGCAGCCGGCTGGCGAAGCAGCCTACCGCAGGAGCTGTGCATGCAGCCAGCTGGCAAGCCTACACCACCAATGCCTGCTCCACGCACCGTGACCGAGGTGGCTGGGATTCCGTTGCGGCGCAGCAGCACGGCATGGACGGGTGCCTGCTGAGCGCCGTATGTGTCATTGCTCATGGCAACAAACACGATGGGGGGCAGGTGCAGGCCCGGAATGAGGTTGCGGTTGTCAGGCTGGAAGATGTTCCAGTTGGACGGCTCGGGTGTTGACACGGCTGGGCAGCAGTAAGGGACAGCCGGGCAGATGGGAGATGAGGGTGAGGAATGGCAGGCCAGATGCGAAGGGAAGACGGGAACGGCAGCGGGCCCGAGCTACCTGGGCCGCCTTTTCAGTTCCCCATGCAACCGCCAGCATCCCAGCATGCATCCACCCCTGCCGCTCACTGGAGATAATGCCGCGCAGCTGGCGCAGGATGAGCTGCATCTTGGCGACGGGCGGGAACTGGTAGTCGGGCAGCTCCTTGCAGTTGATGCTGCTGAGCCCGCCCGCCTCGCCGCCGCCCTCCTCCTCGTCACTGGGAGCAGCCGCCAGGGTGCGCCGCTCGGCCAGCAGGTCGCGGCGGGAGCGGGCTTTCTTCGTCTTGGACCGCTCAGACTTGGCAGATACGGCACCGCCGCCCTCCTTGGCGCAGCGCTCCAGGTCGGCCTGCCGCGCCTGCAGCTCCCGTGGCAGCTTGAGCGCGAAGGTGGCGCCGCTGGACATGCCGTGCAGGTACAGCGGCTTGTTGTCCAGCTTGTGGTCGAGCAGGAAGTTGGCAATCAGGGTCATGGCCTGGCGGGGNTGGTGGTGGGAGGGTCGGCAGCAGCGGAGGAGGTCAGGGGCGAGTTGACGCGGCCGGTTGTCGACAGGGTGTGGAGCGGCGAGCAGAGGGGAGAGCAGCAGGCAGGCAGAGCTGCGCTGGCCTGCCAGGGCCGTGGAAAGATCTGCCATCTGCTGATGGGATGTGCGCGTGCAGTGCCTACCTGCGAGTGGTCGTTGGTGCGCCAGGAGCCCCCAGAGCTCCAGCACTGCGACCGCTCATTCTTGGCGGTGAGGGCCAGCACCGCGTAGCCGCGCCGCAGCGCCTGCAAGGTGGGCGCAATGCCTTGTGTGGGCAGTACTATTGGGTGGAGTAGGCTAGGTCAAGCCCTATTGTTGTAACGCATCCAGTGCTGTGTTCCCCACCCCTCCCACCCCCTCCTGTGCCCTGCCTGTTTGGTCAGCGCCAGCTCCTCCGGCAGGCCGATGCACTCGGGGCAGACCGTGGGGTGGTAGGGGAAGAACGAGTTGGACAGGCGTGCGCAGCCGTGGAAGAACACCACCGTTCCCACGGGCCGCTCTGCAGGCAGGGCAGATGCCAGCCAGGAGTAAACGATGTAAGCATGGCCACTCGCGGGGCCCACCCTGTTGGATGTGGCGGTACGCACCCACGCACCCAAACGCACCCAAACGCAGCAAGTGTGTGAGACCAGCGGCGTGCAGAACTGCCCTGACCACCCGTCACACCTGGTATCTGGTAAAAATGGGTCCTTCCGAAGCTAACAATCCGCCTGGGCGACAGGCCCGCATTGGTGGGTGGAAACACCAGCAGCCCGCCAGGCGGCTGCGGCGGCGGCACCTGCGCCGCAGCCTGAGACAGGCCCGACAGCAGCAGGGCAGCCCAGATCGCGGTAAATGCAGCAGCTCCCATGCTTCCTGTTAGCGCCGGCCACGCGTCGGCAGGCTCCTGCGAGTTGGACAGGCGGTCGGGAGGTTGGGAGCCCCTGCCGTGCAACCACCGCGACCCAACTCAGCATTGCCGCGGCAAAGCATGACGAGCTTTGTCGTTCTGCAGTGCAGCCGAGCGGGCCAACGCCGGCGCCGGGCCAAGCACCCGCGGCCCACCTGAAGAGCCCCGGCGCTGCTCGCAGAAGGTGCCCAGCCGCGCAGAACTCAGCCCAAAATCCAGATCTGTGCACGATGCCGCAAGCCATGCACTGGGGCAGCCGGCGGCCGCACAGCGTGGAAGGCGCCGGCGCCATCGCACCATCGAGCGGCCGCACCATGCCTGCGAAGCACTGTGCTGCGGGCTGCTTTGCATGGTGACGCAGCATTGCGAATCAATGATGCAGAGGCAACGAGACAGCATGACAGAAGGGGCAGCACAGAAACAGCGAGGAAACAGGTAACTATCAGGGCAGGGCGGGAGGGTGCAACGGCTGGCGCCTGAGCGTGCTCAGTCGTCCTTGCGGCTGCCTGCCGCCGCTGCCGCCTCGGCGCCAAAGCGGGACGTGCCCACTCCAAGGCTGCCACCCTCTGTGAGCTCCACCTCACGCCGGCCGCGCGCACGCASCCCCGCCGCTGCACCACCGTCCCCCTGGCGGACCGCCGCACCCTCGCTGCCGCCACGCGCCGCCTGGCCGCCGCCACTGCCGCCCGCCCCCCCCGCCTCAGGCGCCTCCTGCAGGAAGCGCCGCGTGCTGTCTATCGTCTGCGCCGTCACCTTCTTCAGCGCGGGCACAAACTTGGAGGAGAGGGCGATGGCGCCGGGCAGCAGGCCGCGCTGCATCTCCCGCTCCACATCCATCTCCTGTTGAGATTGGTGGGTGGGTGGGCCAGTGGGTGGGTGGGCCAGTGGATAGATGTGCGTGGGTGGGTGGGCAAGGGTAAACGAGCGTGGCTGGCTGGCTGCAGCACAGGGTGTCACGTCACCAGGCAACACGAACTGCAACTGTGGCAACCATCCAGCATGCAACTGCCGAGGAGCATCGCTGCCATGGCGGACCGGCCCTGCCCTTCCACCCACCTGGTAGACCGTCTTGCCAAACAGGAAGAGCATCAGCAGGAAGAGGAGCCAGAGCGGGTTGTACAGCACCTGTGGGTCAGGGCCAGGGCAAGCATGAACTGGAGGGGAACCCAGGCATTCAGGCATGGGACCCACCATTTCATTTCCTTCCCCAGCGCTCTGTCGACGTTGCCTCAGCAGCTAAACACAGCAAACAGCGCATTCTGCCGCCAAACTTGCTCCCCCACAGCCATGCCCTCAGCCCTCACTCACCGCCATGAACTCGTTGAAGCCCAGCACAACCATCGCCACAATGGCCCACAGCGGCGGCAGCCGGTTCTGCGCCGCGCGGTTGGCCTCCTGCGTCGCCAGCGCCTGCAGCAGGGAGCATGGGCAGGCAGCGAGGCAATGATGCATGGCAAGCAGTGAGTCGGCCGGCGGATGTGTGTGTGCACACCGCCCTGTATCTTTCAGAGAAGCTGCACAGGCACTCATGGCTTGTCTACACCCCAAGCCTTGCGCAGCGCTGCACAGACTCTGCCTCCCCTTCCCTTCCCGCCCAGCGCACCTGCTGCACCGCAAACGTGGAGTCAGACATGAACTGCCGCCAGGTGGAGCGGACCTGGGCCGGGCTGAGCAGCACATCCTCCTCCCCAATCCCCGCCGGCCACTCCGCCGCTGACTGCAGGTCAAACGYGGAMGCGRCCCCMGCGCTGCMGGKCCSCCCSAGGCGGCMGCCGCCGCCAGCCGCAACGCCGSMGGTGCCCGCCGCATCTTCGGCCAGTCGCAGCACCGCGGCCTCGCCTGCAGCTGCAGCTGCTGCCGCTGCCGTGCCGCCCTCGCTGCCGCGCACAAAGCAGAGCTGGGCAAGCAGCTGCGCCGCGGCGCGCCGTGCGGTGGCCGTCACAGCGGCAATGTCCACCGAGGGCTGCCAGGTGCGCGGCATGCCGTGCTCGTCGCGCTGGAACACCTCGGAGAACCTGGGGGGAATTAGAGCGGGGCAGGATCCCTCTTCTGTCAGTTGAACTGATACCACGGCTGGAGATTCGAGCCGGTTGTAAGTGTTGGCAAGGCGGGAGGCGTGCAGGAAGGCAGCCCCCTGCGACTTGGGTGCCCTCAGTACAGGGGCAGCGCACGCTATGTGCCGCACCTGTCCTTGACGCGGCTGAGCGCGGTGTTGGCCGCCTCGCGAGCGTGCACCAGCAGCTGCTGCCGCGCCGCCGCCGCCACCTGAGGCAACAGGGTGATGGCGGGCAAGGGCCCAGCTTGTGACTCCCTTGCTCCTTACTGTATAGCACTGTGACGACACCACACTTGCAACGGGTGCGAACAAAGCACTACTTGCATGCATTGCTGAAGTGCCGTATAGCCTGTGAAGCGTAAGCGCTGCCAAGCCCCCTTGCTCACCTGGGTGTGCGTCGACTCCAGCTCGTCCGCAGCCAGGCCGTACCCCTCCACTGCCGCATCCAGCTGCGCACTGGCCTTGGCCGCCGCCTTGGCCACCACCTGCATGCAGGCGGTGAGGGGCAACAGGTTACAGGCAGGCAGGAGTAGGTCGCGGGGTGGAAAGAGCATGCCCTGCAGCACACATCTGACGCCTACGAGTTGCCTCCCACTGCCAGGCCGCCCTCGAAGCTTGCTGGGAAAACCACCACACCCTGGCCCCATCCACCCAGGCCTGCGCACGCACCCTGCCCAGGCGTGGCCACAGGTCTGCGGGCGGCGCCTCCAGCAGCGACATGGCGGCGGCCGTCACCTCTTTGGAGGCAGCCTGCTGCGCGGCACGCAGCGACTCGCCCACGTGCTCCAGCCTGCAATGAGAGGCGTGTGGGAGCAAAGCATTTGGGGCTGCGTGATAACATGCAGAGTCGGCGACGTGCCTGCTTTACCACACCGCAYCAGGCCATACACGGCAGCCTGCTGGAACCCAACCAAGCCCAGGCCATCCAGCACAACACAGCCCATCCAGCAGCGCATCTACTGCCCAATCCCATCCAGCAGCGCATCCCAAGCCCTCAGCCACACCGCGCCACGTGGATGTGTGCCGCGATGTCCCGCTCCAGGTGCTGGCGCGCCGGCCCCGTCTCCCACTCGGTGTCGGGCACCACCACCTCGCCCAGCTGGCTATCAAACTGCTCCAGCGCCTCGGCGGTGTAGCTGCAGAGGGGGAGCGCAAGCATTCAGGGGCAGAGACAGGAAACTTGTCAGCGGGGCTGGTGATGCCCGCTGGCCTGGTGGTGGAGCTGCTCCAGCAAAGGAGGCAGAAAAATGAAGCACTGCTTTGCTGTTGCATGCCCCCATGGTGGCATGGTCCACAGCTTGCAGCCCAGCACAAGTGTCTGCTTCAAGGCCCCCGCCCACCCAACACCCCGCCCCGCCCCCCACGAAACCACGCACCGCTGCGCGCGCTCCACAAAGGTGGCGGCCCCGCMCCCCGGCYWGCGCGGGKTGCCGCTCCCCCCGCCCATGGCCAGCTGCTGCTTGAACACGGTGAGCGCCAGCTCCCGCAGCAGCGCCAGCTGCGACTCAAAGGCGGGCCGCACCAGCGCCTGCGCGGAGGAGGCAGGAACGGACGGGTGGGTGAAGGTGGCTGCACTGCTGGATGTGGTGCAGCCAAGCTCCTAGCCACTGCAGTTGACATGGCCATGCACCAACACCAACAACATGGGTCACACCCAACACCGCCCGCCCGTGCACATGCCCCCAGCTCCCCCATGCTGCCACCCGCTCACGTCCAGCGCCTCCACCAGCTCCTCCCGCTTGGCCTCGCTCACACCGCGCTCAAAGTAGCGCGCCTCCTCGTCGTAGCCTGCACAACGAGGGGTCCGAGTGGCACCAACTTGATGTAAATGCTTGCATTGTGCGTCGATGGGATGCAAACAAGGCCGCAAACCGGCTGCAGCTTGCAGCTGCCAGCCCTGCATGCCTGCACCGCGGAGCAGAGCAGCAGGGGAGCCCGCCGCCACCCACCCTCCAGGCACGAGTCCATGAGGTCTGCGGCGCGCTGCCCAAACGAGGTGGCCAGGTCCTGGCCAGCCTCCTCCGCCAGCGTCGTCTGCGGGCCGGGTGGCGGCGTGGGCAGAAAACGCTCAGACAGGCTGGAGAGGAAATGCTCTGCCACTGCGCACGCAACCAGCAGGTTTCCATGTCCTCAAGACAGTGGCTGTGATGCCACCCATGCAGTCACGCCCATGCCGCCTCCCTGCAATGCATCCAGCCCTCCAGTCCACCGCAGCCGCTGCCTGCCCGCCCGCACCCAGGCTGGGTCGTGCTTGAAGGCATCCAGCTGGTCGGCCATGATCTCGCTGCACCGGATGTTGGCCACCATGACCTGTGCAGCAGCAGGCAGGCAGCAGGAAGGAAGCCCTGCGGTTGAGTGAATACACACAAGCCGCTGTGCAGCTGAACCATGCTGCAGCACAAACGCGGACACACTTGAGGGGACCACTTGGCAGTAGCAGCCATGGCAGCAGGCAGCAAGCCAATCCCAGCTAGGGCGCACCCGGTGGGCGGGCAGGTTGAGGTCCTTGTGCTCCCGCACCACCTCCCATACCTGCGGAGGGACACACGTTTCGACAGTGAAGCCTCACAGAACAGCAAGGGGCACGTTCCACACAGTGGTGGGCTGCCTGGCGAGCATGGCCCAGCACATGGAAGCTGCAACACAAGTTGTACCAACTCTGAGAACCTCAAGTGCAGGCACCAGCGGCCAGCCACAAACGGCACACCCCCCGCACCTTGCCCATGCTGAGCGCGAGCGCGTGCCCGGGCAGCTTCTCATCGCTGAGCCGCAGGAAGCCCTCCTCCTCGTCTGCGGTGAGCCCAGTGTGCAGAGGAGCTCAGTTGCTTGAGAGATGAGGCATTGCCGGTGGGGCCGCAGCAGCCCAGCGCATGCCATGGCGCACCGGCCATGCCAGTCATGTGAAGCTGGGCATGTGATTGATACCTTGGAATGATGCCCGCCCCACCTGCTTCGTCGGTGAACTTGCGGCGCAGCAGAACTGTCTCGGCCAGAAACTCCTCCTGCAGATGGACAGGTGTACGTGAGCTCGAGTTCACTAGGGCAGCATGCTGTGAGTGCTCTGCATGCACACTTTGTTGGAGCTGCGCCCTGCATACTGCAGCAGCGCAGCTGACAAGCAGGCCCGAGCAGCCCCCAGCCCACCTGCCGGTCCTCAAAGTTGGACAGCGCCGCGTACTGCAGCTCAAAAAAGTCGGTCAGGCTGTACTGCTCATACTGCACACAGCGCGGGGAAGGAAGGAGAGGATTAGGCCCTGCGTGTCAACCCAGCAGCATCATCGAGCAATTGCAATCCGCTGTCGCCACGAGCTGTCAGACAGCAGCACAGCCTCAGCGACCTCACCCATGAACCACCCACCCACGCTGCACCCTCCCGCAGCGCCTCGCAAGGCCCTTGCAAGCACCACGCTGCCCCAGCCCCTGCTCCTTGCCTGCGGCGGCTTGGCAATGGCGTCCCACATGCGCCCCAGGTCCGCCTCCCACGTCTCGACCAACTTCTCCAGAGGAGTCTTGGTGCGGTCGCGGAACACAAACAGCAGCACGGTGCGCCGCCGGTTGGGGGCGGGCTGCGGCGGCGGGGGGAGGGGTGCAGGGGTGCTGCAGTGTGAGCATGACACCAGCAAGCAAGCGTGGAAGCGCCTAGGATTTCTACAAGCAGGCCAAGCACGGCGCTCACACCCAACCTGCCATGTGCAGAGCCCACCATCTGCAGCAGTGGTGATGCACCTGGCCAACCTCCCGGGCAGCACACCCTGCCCCACCTGGAAGAGCTTCAGGTTGACCTGGAAGATGGTCTTGAGCAGCGGCTTGCCCGCCCCTGTCTCCCGCCCAATGTCCTTGGCCCACATGTTGACCAGCACAATGTCCGCCACTGCCAGCGCAAACAGGGCGGACTGCGGGAGCAGCAGCGGGCAAACAAGCAAGGGTTGCAGCTCGCCGCAGCACGTGGGCTGGGGGCTGGCAGCAGCAGGCGTCGCCTGCTGCCATGGCCCACCCAAGTCTCAGGCCAAGCAGCAGCAGCAGTGCTGGCACAATACGCAAGAGCACTAGCTGCAAACTAAGCATACAGTGTGTCCCAGCCCACACCATCGAAAAGTCTGTCCCCCCATAACATCAAAGCTGCAGCACNTACCCCCCNACCCACTCACTGACCTGTCGCTCAAAGGAGGTGTCGTCCTCGCCGCGCTCCCGCCCATCCGACCCCTCCAGGTCCATCACCAGCGTGGTGGGTGCTGCCACCTGCGCCAGGCATTGGAGATGGCGATGCATGTCACCACATGTGCAGCAACCAGCATAAATCTGCCATCCTACAAGCAGCAGCATTGCCAAACTCAACCCATCAGCTCTCGCACCTTGGTGGCGCGGGCCAGCCAGATGCCGTGGGTCGTCTGGTTGCGCCCGCTGAGCGCGTCCATCTCCTCAAACCGCGTGCCAAACTGCACAGGTGAGGCGTGTTGCAATGCATCAGCAGTGGGCCAGCAGGCAGAGAGGGAGAGAGAGTCGGCCAGCGCTGGCGGCAGCGCCGCCGCCGCCGCCACCGCCTGAGCGCACCAGGTGGTTGAGCAGGGTGCTCTTGCCGGAGCTCTGGGGGCCCGTGATGGCCACGATGGTGTAGCCCACGCCGCTCCCCTCCACGCCGCTGTCCCTGACGAAGCTCTGCAGGCCATCGGTGTTGAAGGCGCCCTCCCCGCTCACGACCTGCAGCACGCCATTGCTGTTTGCACCAGAGCCGTTTGCATCGCCCATGGTGCAGTACAGGATGGCGAGCAGCAGGCGGCAAGCGCTCGTTGAGTGGCGAGGCTCCGGCCTGGCCTGGCCAGCCCTCCAGCAGTGACGCTGCCGATCCCGAGGGTAACGAGAGTGATCAGCCACGACTGGAAGGCAGGACGACTGCAGGAGGGGCTCAATTCTCTTGGTTGCCGCCGCGCATTTCTCATGAGCGAGCTGCACCCTGCAGAAACTGGCACGCCTGCCCTGGAAAGCATCATCGTGAACCGGGGAAGCAGCGCTTCAGGTCTGCAGTGCTGCTCGCTACCCCGCCCAAGCAGCACCCCAGGTGCGGCTGCCCGCGGGGGCTGACGGCCCTGCAAGCATGCGCAGCTGGGCGAAAACCCCGATGCACGTTGGGAAATGCCCAGCCCAGGGGCGGGCGGTATGCATGGCTCCTGCAGGCCGTCTGCATGGCCTGCCGCCACGCTCCCAGCGCTGCTCCTGCCCGCTGGGTGAAGTCCGGAGCAGCATCGGCGCGCTTTACATACGTGCAGCGCCTCCCAGCCGCAGCCAGGCCCGCCGCCGCCGCTGCCGCCAAGCCGGCTCGCCGCTGCCGCTGCCCACTCTCCGTGTCGCAGGATGCTGCTGCTCTTCGAGTCGTCGGCAGGCTTCTGCCTGTTCAAGGTGCTGAACGAGGGCAAGCTCAAGGAGGCGGAGACGCAGGATGTGTGGTCCGACTTTGAGACGCCCGAGAAGGCGGCAAAGGTGCGCACCTTGCAGCGCCCAGTCGTCCTCTGCGGCAATGAATGCTGGCTGTAGACAGCCAGAGTTGATGTCAGGCTCGCTGAGCAGATGTCTGCAGCTGGGGCCGCCAAGTGTTGATGCGCTGCAGCCGGATGCAGATACGCCACCAGCCAGGGCCGTTCCACCACAGCCGCTGTACATATGCCCCCTTGCGCTGAGCAGGTGGTGAAGCTCAAGGCGTTCAGCAAGTTTGAGAACACGGCCGAGGCGCTGCAGGCGGCCGCGTCCCTGGTGGACTCCAAGATCTCCAAGGGTGCGCTGGACTGCTCCCCCTGCTTGCGCTGCTGTTTGGAGTAGCACTGCTGTTTGGAGTGGGGTCTGCATGGTGTCACATGACCCTCATACCTGGTTGCTTCGCGCCACAGTCCGCCTCAGCTGGCTGCCGATGCGCCTGCCCCTCAAGACCCTGCCCCTGACCCGCCTCCCCTGCACCCTCCCCTCCTCCTCCTCCGCCAGGCCTGAAGAAGTTCCTGAAGAAGCACGCCGAGGGCGACACGCTGGCGGTGCTNGGACGCCAAGCTGGGCTCGGTCATCAAGGAGAAGCTGGGCATCAACTGCCTCTACTCCGCGGGTGCGTACAGGCTGCAGCCGGCTGCTGCTGCAGTACTNGTGACCCTCTGTGTGNCTGCCGGGAGCATGGCACTGTGTACAGCACCAGTCGCATGCACGGCGGCGCCTGACGAGTGGCCTGCTCCTGCCCACCCTGGCCAACCCCTTCGNCCCCTCAACCCTCCCCCCGCCTGCCAACCCCTCCCTTGCTGCGCAGGCGTGATGGAGCTGACGCGCGGCATCCGCAACCAGCTGACCAGCCTGGTGGCGGGTCTGTCGCAGCAGGACCTGCGCCCCACGGCCCTGGGCCTCTCCCACTCCCTCTCCCGCTACAAGCTCAAGTTCTCGCCCGACAAGGTGGACACCATGATTGTGCAGGTGAGGGCGGGCCCGTGGGGCAGGGCTGGCCGAGGGGTTNGGGAGTGAAGGGCCGATGGGCCAGCTGGGGTCCGNTGGGCTTGCCTCGACATGGTGCCGCCACTCTCTACTCTTTGCAAGGGGTGGCACACCATGCTCCCTCCGTCGCGTTCCTGCCCACTCACTCTCTTCATCTACCCTCTCACCAACCGCCCCACCCCCCAGGCCATTGGCCTGCTGGACGACCTGGACAAGGAGCTCAACACGTACGCGATGCGCGTGCGCGAGTGGTACGGCTGGCACTTCCCCGAGATGACCAAGATTGTGGCCGACAACATCGCGTACGCCAAGACCGGTGCGCTGCGCTGGGGTGCTGCTCTGGCGTGCCGAGTGCGGCGGCTGCTCCTGCTTGTTTCTGGATGATGTGCCCGCTGCTGCTGCACCTTCACTGCCATGCCTAGCCCCACGCAGCTCAACCCCACCCTGCTGAACTTGCCTCCCCCGCCCCCCTGTGTGCAGTCAAGCTGATGGGCACGCGCGACAAGGCCGCTGACATTGACTTCTCCGACTTCCTGGAGGAGGAGGCGGAGAGCCAGCTCAAGGAGGCGGGTGAGTGGCAGCACCGCGTGAGGGGCCTAGCAGCCGGGTGCAGTCCCACCTGGTGGGCCTGGTGCGTGTGCTGGGAGGGTGGGAGATGTGCCCCGCCTGGCTCGGCAGCATGCTCGCATTCAAGAGGCTGCTTGGGGCTGTGCTACTGGCCTGCTGACCTGCTTGCCTGCCACATGCCCCCTGTCTCACCATTGCTGCCTGCCCCCGTGCCCCATCCCTGCTTTGCTTTGCAGCCGTGGTGAGCATGGGCACAGAGATCAGCGAGGACGACGTGGCCAACATCCTCAACCTCTGCGACCAGGTCATCGCGCTGAGCGAGTACCGCGCACAGGTGTGTGATGGGGGTGGGCAGCGTGCTGCGAGCCCTGTCTGCGCCATGACAGCTGTCTGCTGAGGCCAGCAATGCCGCCAGCTCTGCTCCTGCCACCATGTCTTGCTCATCCGCCCTGCTCACACTGCACCCCTGCTTGCCCCCTTCCCTCCCCTCCCCCCTCCCCGCAGCTGTACGATTACCTCAAGTCGCGCATGATGGCTGTGGCCCCCAACCTGACTGTGCTGGTGGGCGAGCTGGTGGGCGCCCGCCTCATCGCCCACGTCGSCTCCCMGGTCAACCTGGCCAAGGCGCCCGCCTCCACCATCCAGATCCTGGGCGCGGAGAAGGCGSTGTTCCGGTGAGGCCGGKGGCGGSGATGGGCAGGGGGCAAGCGTGCGAGCAGGTTGGCAAGCATGCAGCTGGAAGGCTTTAGTCCATCGGGCCCGTGGGTGGCTGGGCTGGCACGCTGGCACACTTGCCCACGTACCTGCTGTCGAGTAGTGGTTCAATGTCCCCTTGCGCTGCACCCTCTCCTTCCCCCCCTCCCTCACCATCCCCTCCTCGCCCTGCCCTCCTCTCTTCTCCCCCGCAGCGCGCTCAAGACCAAGCACGAGACTCCCAAGTACGGCCTCATCTACCACGCCTCCCTCATCGGCCAGGCGCCGCCCAAGCTCAAGGGTGAGCGGCAGGGGCTGGGTGTGTTGGCTGCGCAGCATGAGCTCAGCCTTGCAATCTGGCTGGCTAGCGGCGCTTCCTGTGTGTTTGCAGGCTTTGAAGGGAGTTCACAGCCACCGTGCCGTGCATGCTCTTTCGCGCCTCCGCCACTCCATGCCTGCCCGCCCTCCCGCTGCCCAACCCACCACCTCCTGACCTTCCCCCGCACTGCCCCGCTCCCCCGCCGTCCCGCAGGCAAGATCTCGCGCGTGCTGGCGGCCAAGTGCGCGCTGGGCGTGCGCGTGGACGCTCTGGGCGAGGTGTCGGACGAGGGCGCTGTGGGCCTGGAGGCGCGCGCCAAGGTGAGGCTAGGGATGCTGTGCCTTAAAAACCACAACCCATTCATCATCGGGCAGCTCCACTTGTGCAGCTGCACTGTAGTGGTCGCACGTGCCACGTTCATGCATCTGCTTTGCWCACCGGCCCATGCCATGCCATGCCATGCCATGCCATGCCGCYTGCACACCCCGTATAAAACGGCCCTTCGTTGGCAGAACTGGGCGCCTTGCCGCTGGGCGCTGCCAGTTTTGAACGGGGGCCAGAGCGACGGGTGCCAATCTCCGGGGACGGGTAGAGGAAAACACATGCACTAGCCCCTCGAATTGGCACCCACATTCCCACACCCCTGCACTCATCCTGCACCGCATGCTAGCTGTTGCTTCCCTGTTGTGATACTCTTACGTTCTGCTTGATTCACCTGCTAAACCTGCCTGTCCCTCCTCCTGCTCCTCCCGACACCCGCCTCCCCACCCCTCCCCAACCTATTCATCCCCAGGTGGAGGCGCGCCTGCGGCAGCTGGAGGGCAAGCAGGTCGGCGGCGAGGCGGCCAAGCCGCGCGGGCTGCCGGGGGCGGAGAAGTACGATGCGGGGCGCGCCACAGGTGCGCCTGCTGTGCTGTGCCTGCTGTCGTAGAATGGGTGGCTTTGGCCTGCTCAGGGCGGCAATGTGGTAACAAACATTGCCTTGCATCACACCTCCAGCTGCTTGACCTGGCCTACCGCTCGATGGCCCCCTGCGCTGATGTGCTCCCCGCCCTCTCCCCCCTCCNTTTCCTTCTGCCTGCAGGCGCGGCGGGCGGCGCGCTGCTGGGCCAGGCCAAGGCCTACAACGCGGACGCGGATGTGGCCATGGCGGACGGCGAGAAGAAGAAGGAGAAGAAGAAGAAGAAGAAGGACAAGGAGGCGGCGGCGGAGGAGCCGGCGGCGGCAGAGGCGGCAGACGAGGCAAACGGCGACAAGAAGGAGAAGAAGAAGAAGCAGAAGAAGCGGGCGGCGGAGGAGGAGGCAGCGGCAGACGGCGCGGCAGCGGAGGGCGAGAAGAAGAAGANGAAAAAGAAGAAGGCAGACGCATGAGGCGGCCGCGCCTCGTGTCCCTAGTCTATCTTTTGAGTGCTCCGTTGCTTCTCCCCTCCCGTGCCCTTTCTCTCGCTGCTCTCTTCCTCCCGCTCGCCTCCCAGTTTTGCTGCTCTCCCCTCCTGTTCCTATCCTGTCCCTCCAACGACTCCCTGTGCTGGCTTGATGTAAAGACGTGCCGGCGAGACAGTGGTGCGCCAGCAAGAAGCAGCAGGGGAAGGAAGCGCAGTGATGGGTGCCGGCCGAGAAATTATTGCGAGTAGCCCGTCGTGTGCACTGCCCTTCTTGCTCTTTCTAGCGGCCGGTGCACCATCTCCCTGCCCTTGTGTACCATGTCCTTGCAGCCTGTGCAGCGTGTCCGCTATCTCCGTTACAATTGCACGGCAGCAACTAGACTAGCGCTGCTTGCAGAGCATCGTGCCGCCTGCTGGAGAGCGCGGGCAACGGCTGTCGCCTGCTGCTGCCGCCCGCCAGCCGCCGCACGAGCCAGCGCCGAAGCGAGTAGTTTACTTCTGCGGCAGGGGAGGCGGGGTGGGTAGTGCACTGGTCAGCAGGTGGTGCAGAGTGGCAGGAGAGCCACGCACCAGCCCGCCATGCACTCCAGCACAATCAAGAGCCCCCAAGCTGCTGCAGCTGCAGCATGGCCGCTGGTGCCAATGCATGCTGGAATGCCCCGCCCAGACCTACCAGCTTCTTCTTGGGGCGCAGCTGCAGTCAGGTCCGGGGAGGTGGGGAGGGGCAAGCAGGAGGGAGGCAGGCGGGGGCGTCAGGCAGGGAGGCAGGCGCACCACCCTGGCAGCCAGGCAGGCATCACATAGCACAGCATTCCCTCCCCGCTGCCAGCATGCATACGCCTGGCGTGCTCAAGGACATGCTGCCACCCTGCCAGCTGCGGCGTCCATGCTGCTTCCATACCTGCGAGGTGTGGCCGCACTGCAACAACGGAGGGGAGGGAGGCGGAAGTGACAAGTCAGCACACAGAGTGGTCTTGCCTGGCTGTCGGCATGCACCAGGCTTCACACAGCTTCTATCGCATACTGCTTCCCTCAGTATGCAGCCCTGAATCAAAGGCCTAGCGCACCTTCTTCTTGCGGCAGTTCACAGCGCGGGGGTGCAGGCGGGCGTAGCACCTGGTGCAGGGGTGGCAGCAGGTGCAGCACAGGGTCAGCGGGCGCAACAAATCAGACAACCGCCTGGCACGAGCTGGATGGTAGCTTTGTAGCGGGATGGAAAGAAGGCATATCCCTCCGGCGAATGACCCCGCGGCTGGTAGGGCAGCCGCGGGGCAAAGTAGGGAGGTGTTTCTGTTGGGTACATATTCATCTCGAGAGCGATAAAAAGGAACTCGCGAGTCAAACTTGGCACCCGTTGAGGCGTGAACATGCACCATGCAGCCGTCGAGCGTTGCAAGCCAGCCAACAGCACCCCGGCCCACCTCCCGTGCAGGGCACAGCTTCCAGCATGCAGGCTCGCGGCCTCCGCGTCTTTCAGCCCACGCACGCACATGCACATGCCCCGCTCCCCCCCGCCCCCCAGTGCAGCCTCGCTACCCCCCGCTCACTTGCGGCAGATCATCTTGTCCTGGTTGTACTTGCGGGCCAGGATCTGCAGGGACGGCTCAATGATGCCGCCGCGCAGGCGCAGCACCAGGTGCAGCGTCGACTCCTTCTGGATGTTGTAGTCMGCCAGGGTGCGGCCGTCCTCCAGCTGCTTGCCSGCGAAGATCAGGCGCTGCTGGTCAGGGGGGATGCCTGCGGGCAAGTGGGCGGGAGGGCGGGGGCCAGCGGCGCGTCAGCATGCCAGCGCGGGCATGCCAGCGCGGGCGGGCCTGCCGCGATCGCCGGCTGCTGCTGCTCCGCATTACTGCAGTGCTACATCCAGCGGATGCTGCACATGTGCACACCGGACCGTCTGCAGCAAGCGGGCGGCCCAGCAGCTGCCGGCCGCAGGGCCATGCCAGGCCCTTGGCTGGCCAGCATTGCATGCTCCACACGCGCGCCGCAGTGCTGCCAGCGCCTGGCCCGGCCGCCCTCAGCTGCCTGCACTTGCGGCCTGCGCTGCACTGCTGCCTGGTTGCGCTGTTGCCTGCGGCGGTGGGCCACTCACCCTCCTTGTCCTGGATCTTGGCCTTCACGTTCTCGATGGTGTCCGAAGACTCCACCRCGAGGGTGATGGTCTTGCCCGTGAGGGTCTTCACGAAGATCTGCAMCGTGCTCTGCAGCAGCGGGCGGGCGCAGAAGAGCGGCCATGCGCGTGAGCCGCCTGCCATGCCCCCGGCTCTCACCTAAAGCGCAGCCTGCTTGCGGCAGCGCCCCGAGCCGCCGCCGCCAGCCGCCAGCGGGCCGCCGCAGCCTGCGGGCGCCGCCTGCCTCCTGCGCCCGCTGCTGCTGCGCCCCGAGGCGATGCTGCGCTGCTGGGCGCGCGCCGCCGGCCCGCTGGAGGCGTGGCGCCCATGCCATGGCCGGCGATGCCGCTGCGGCGCCCCTGCAGCCCTGCCCGTCGTGGCCCTCACCTCCCCTCGGCGCCTCCCGACCAAGAAAGGGAGGGGCGGCGCGTGCCCAGGCGGCCTCAAGGCCCATGCTGCGCCTGGGACATCATGGAGCCCGGTGTGGGAGGCAGCCATTTCCGCTGGTCTGCACAGCGGGCAGGCCAGCTCATCTGTTGAACAAGCCATGGAGCTCGCGGCGGTCTGCCCAGAGGCTGGGGCACCCGGCTGCTTGCAAGCTCGCCCCTGACCGCCCTGTACACGTTTTACAGTGGCCTGGAGCTAGTTTGAAGACCAGATGTCTGCGCGGTTGAAAGGGGAGCAGCCCTCAGATGGACTGCCTGCCTGGGCAGCGGCAGTCACCCGGCTCTGGCCGCTCGGGCGCAGCCTTCGCGGTGGTGCTTCAGTGCAGTTCGGATTAATTCACTGGTGTCTGATGGTGCATCAGCAAGGCCCAATTGTCTGAGAAAGCTGACCAAACTGTGGCGTGGCCATGGACAGCCTGCATCGCTGCCCGCCCGCCGCCCCTTGCATCATTGGGCGCCGCATGGTGATCAAGGGTGGAGAATGTCGGTCAATTCACCCAGGGTGTTTGAGCCTGCTGCTTGGATATCGTGAGTGCCAAGTTGGCGCTTGCATGTGTGCATGTTGGGTTGCCCGCTGCCCGCTGCTCGCATCAGGACCAGCGGTGAGGGCATGCGTCGAGGCACATGGCCATGGTCGCAGCTCAAGTGATGGTCCGTCCTCTCGCGCGAATCATACAATCATCAGGGCCTCGCGCCAACGCTGGACCAGCAGTAGGTTGACGTGCACATACACGCACAGGTTTGTACACAAAGGACGATCGCTGCCTTGGCAAAATTTGAACCAGTCCAATGCCGGCTCCCGCACGCGCCAGCAGGCCCATGGGCCGGCCATCCCTCCCTGATCGCTCCCTGATCCGCGGATCCTGATCGAACGCGAGTCTCGTGGCCCCAACCCCGCGCGACTGGGGCCCTGTAGGAGGCTGACTGAGGAAGTAGGCTTGGGCTCGTGGCGGGGGAGGCCTCCCCACGTGCCCTTCGATCCGCTATAGCGCCCCTGCGACCAATTGAGCGCGCCCTGGCCCTCCTGGTGGCCCGACCGTGCAGCATCCGCCCCCAATTCCGCACCGCAGGCCAGCTCAGCCTTCACCCGCGCAGCACAACAGGCCGCCGCCCGGCGAACACGGCTCAGAGGCGAGCCCCCATCGCAAGTGTGCAGGGCAAACCCGCCCCCCTTCCACACGCCTTGCGCACCTCGAGCGCACAACAGGCTGGGCAACACCTGGGCCAGCGCGGCGATGGCAACCCCCTAGACCTTGCCCAGCTAACGAGCAGCGATGGAGGGCCTGTCGGGCCTGCAGGCGAGTTTTGCGCCCGCTCGCCTGCCGCCGCTGGCTTGCACGCGCCTTGCAAGCCTGCTCACGAGCTCCCTGGGCGCCCATGCGCCTTGGAGGCGCGCCAGAGCTGCTTTGAAGCGCCTGGAGCGGCCCCTTCAACGCGGTGCTCCCCCTTGCTGCGCGCAGGGCCAGGCGGAGCTCGACCAGCTGGTCAATGAAGGCATCAGGGACGTGCTTGGCGGCAGCCAGGGCTCCCTGCTCCCCATTCCGAGCCTCCCAGGTGCGCCGGCGCCGCCCACCGCTCGCTCGAACGCTCGACCCCTGCGCTCCCGCCCACCACGCCCCTGCAAGCAGGTCCCGCGCTCCCGCCCTCCCACCCCTCCCTCCCCTC
>JADXDR010000104.1:182153-193255 GCA_025026875.1 Chlorella ohadii
ACAGCCACAGTGGTGCCAGCTCAGCTGGCCAACGGCACCACGGTGCAAGTGCTGGTGCAGCAGCAGCCAGTGGTGACGCAGGCTGCGGCGCCGCTGCCGTCGGTGGTGCAGCAGCCGCAGGTGCTGCCGGCCGCGCTGCCGGCGGCCGCCTCGCTGGGTCCGTCTGCCTCGCTGGCGGCAGGCAGCTCCATGGCCATGACCGCCCCCACTGCTGACTCCTCGGCCCTGCAGCAGGCGGCGGCGGCTGTGCAGTCGGCGCAGCTGCAGGAGCAGCTGGCTGTGCTGCAACAGGCGCAGGCCCAGCAGCAGGCGGTGCAGCAGCAGGCGACGGTGCAGCAAAAGGCGGCGGCGGTGGCGGCGGCGGAGCAGCAGTTTGCTGCCGCTGCGCAGCAGCTGCAGCAGCACCAAGCGCAGCTGCAGCAGGCGGTGGCCACGCAGCAGCACCTGCAGCAGCAGACCGCGGTGGCGCAGGTGCAGCTGCAGCATCAGCAGCTGCAGACCGCAGCCGTGCAGCTGCAAGAGCAGCAGCTGGTGCATGCTGCTGTGCAGGAGCAGATGGTTCAGCAGGCACAGGACCAGCTCAACCTGGCTGTGGCTGCCGCTCAGCAGCAGCAGCAGCAGGCAGTGGCGGCTCAGGCGCAAGCGGTGCAAGATCCGCTGGCCCTTGCTGCTGCCGCAGCACCTCAACCGCCAGCCATGACAGTCACTGTGCAGCAGGCAGCCTCGGTGATGCCTGCGCCACAGCTGGTGCAAGCCGTCACTGCTGCCGCGCACCAGGCCTGCGATGCTATGGCCGCCGCCCAGCAGCAGCAGCAGCAGCAGGCGGCACTGGGGGTTGGGGTGCAGCCCGCGGCGGCATCCGCCATGCTGCAGCCCACCCCGCCTAGCGGCACCAAGCCAGCGGCTGCCATGAGTGAGTGGCTGCTGACGTTCGGGGGTTGTTGGCTGGGTGGTTTATGGGGCAATGCGCAAGGGCAGCGTGCTGCCTGCTTGTCTGTTTGGCTCACAGCAGTTGCACAGACTCTGAGAGCTCAAAGCATGTGCCCCACCCCGGTCCACCCGCAGTCAAGCTGGAGCAGTTGGGGTCCAGCGCCCTGCCCGCCTCCAGCGGCAACGGCGCGACTCTCATGGAAACCATGGCCCTGGCCGGCGCCCCTGCTCAGCAGCGCAACACCGCCGCCGGGGCCTCGCTGCCACCGGGCCTGCCGCCCCTGCCAGCCTCCGCGCCTGCCCCCACACCTGCGGTTGTGGCGGCGGGTGTGATGTCGGCAGGTGGCACCGAGCTGTCCACAGGGCTGACGCCCCATGTGGGCGGGCTGGAGCTGCCGCCCGGCATTGAAGGCATCGTGCCCAGCAACCAGCCGCTGACAGGTGGGTGTGTGGATGCAGTGGGTGGCTGTTGCACGATGTCTAGTGCAGCAGCATGTGCCTGGGCGCTGAATGCCTGCAATGAAGCGCCTGCGCGATGTGCAGCATGGACTGCATACCAGTGCACCTGACCCATGCCCCCGCCCCCTGCCCCCCTTGCCTGCCTGCAGGCGACCCCGCCTCGCTGCAGGCCGCGGCGGCCATGGGCCCAGTGATCAGCATCCCGGCAGGCACCGCCTCTGAGGGCCTGGTTGTGTCTGGCAGCAGCGCCTGAGGCGCCTTGTAGGGCGGCCCCTGCTGCCGCTGCTTGCCTCGGCTTCCCTTGCCTCCTTCTTTTCACCTGTCTCTACATGTGTCTCAATCCATCCCCCTCCCCAACGGGCTCGTCCATCCATACACACTCGCCTTGTGTCCAACCTGCAGTTCAAGCCGCCCTGTCTCCACCCCCATGCTTTTCCAGCTCCTCCCCCTTCCCTCTGTTTGCTAGCGTTTTGGGACTGCTTTGTTTGTGTACCCCGCTATGACGTGGGCGGGAGGCAGCAGGGGAACCCCTGCTGCCTCCCGCCACCGGACCCTACCCTCGCCTGACTCTCCAAGTACCCCCCCTCGCTCCCCTCTCACCCCCGTTTTGTGCCAGAGTAMCCGGTCCCGCGGCTGGCCCACCCCCCGCTCCTTTTTCATTGCTGCATTGTACCATTATGCATGCCTGCTSCGCGCTGCGCTGCGGCGCGAGCCACTCGGGGCTGCTCTTCAGCCCCGGAGCCCGGCGCCAGGCGCGGGCGCCKTCCCTGCCCCSCCACCCCGCCGATTCTTTGCAGCCGTTCTTTTGCCATTCTTGGGCCGCCCCCTTTCATGCAGCATCACTACCCCCCGTCCCACCCTCATCCGTCCGCTGAGAAAGCCCCCCTCCCTGTGCCCCTTTAGACCTTTTGTGTGTTGTACGCCTGCCCTTGCAACCGTTCGTGCGATCCACAGTGCGCCAGGGGCCGGCTTACACATGGTCGTGCGGCCAGAGGGGAGGGGCAAAGCCACACAGGATGTATTCAGAGAGCAGACTGGGAAGCGTGACATGCGGTTCACTTGCCATTGGCAGGATGCCGCACTCTCAAGCATTGCGCGAGTGTTGGGAAGCTGAGGGGTTCAAATGTTCACTGCTGCCGCGCTGCGGCGCTGCTGCACGCCATCAGTTGAGGGGGAAGGTGGGGGCCTGCCGCCCGCGGTATGCCGCTTCGTACAGCTGGCGCGGCAAGAAATCGCCGTACGGGTCGTGCTTGCGCTTCTGCAGCAGCCAGGCGATGCCCTCCTCCACCGATGCCTTGGTGGCGCGGTACTTTTCATCGCACCGCTGGCGGTCCTGCGCGGGGGCGGGGTGGCGAGGGGCAGCAGGTGGGTATCATGCCAAGGGCATCAGGGTTACTGGGTTTAGCAGTACATGGCCTTGTAGACTAGCACCATTGGACCGGGGCTGTCATCCTGCCACCAAGCACACGCAAGCCAGGAGAGATGCAACCAGTACAGGAGCCCAGCGCTCCTCCCACCTGCAGGTCTTCGGGCGAGGTGTGGATGGGCGGCTGGAACACAAAGTAGAGGCGGCCAGGCGGCAGCTTGGGCGTGGCCAGCGGCGCCACAAAGCTCTCCTGCTCAAAGGAAGCGGCCGCCACGCCCTTGCGCGCCTGCAACGGGGCAGCACAGCAGGGGCACGGATCAGTCAATGCGCCACACCAAGAAGCAATGCCGGTGGAGCAGACAGTCCAGGGAGGCTGGCCCAGCGCTGAATGCGGGCTGTGCATCCATGCACACCACCGCTCCCTCCCAGACCTCACGACCCAGCCATGTGTTGCAAAAGGGCGCACAGTGGCGACCGGTCCGGCACCCACCTGTGGCAGGCCGCCGGCGCGCCGCTTCACCATGTCGCCCAGCACGGGCAGCGCCTCCAGCTGCTGGCTGTCCGCAATGATGTTGAGCGAGTCGTCCACGCCCACGGCTGCAAACGGCACGATGGTGGCGCGGAAGCGGGCTGCCATGCGGATGAACTCTGTGGAAAGGAGAGGAGGGGAGGAGGGGAGGCAGTGGTGTTCAGACCGAAGTTGGCAGGCAGGGCATGTTGGGCATGCAAGAAGGAAGCTAGCCGGCATGCAGGCATGAGAAGGGTAGGGCATGCAGAGCACGCCCCAGCTGACGCTCCTTCCGTCCAACACCTGCCGGCCAAGCTCTCCCAAGCTGCGCACCGCTTTTTTCGGGCCAGAACAGCTGGTAATCCTCGCCCCGCCGCTTGTACGCCTCGCGCACGCCGCCTGCCAAGTATTGGTTTGGAACAGTATTGGTGAAGGCAACCTTTCCATGCCAGTCGGCTTCTCACTATGACTTGCCCACGCTCGCCTGACCAACCAACAAAACCATGTGACTGGTTGCACCAGTTGGCTACGCACACCAGCCACACAGCTTGCTCACTCACTCACTCACCCGGGAACAGCAGGACCGCCTCCTTGTTCTGCAGCAGGCGGTGCATGTTCTTGGCGGACACCGGCACCGCGCCAAACGTGGACATGAATTCGCGGAAGGCGTTGCGCCCGTCGGTGGCCCCTGCTGCGCTGCGCCCGGCGGCGCGGTCAGAGCGGCCGCCCCCCAGCGCATCGCGCAGCGCGTCCAGGCCGCTCCCTGCAGCAGGACCAGCAGATGTGCTGTCAAAGACCTGGACGTGCATGCAGCGGACGGCCACCAGCCCCCTAAGCAAGGCAGGTGATGGATGCCTTAGCAAGGAGATGGCCACGAGATGGCCACCAGATGGCACAACCCGCAATTTGAAACTAACCCAGAAGGCTGCTTTTGCAAAACCCCTAATCTGCAAGTGTGCTCACCAGACAGGAGTTGGCTGCCAAAGAAGTTGCTGGGGTCCCAGGCAGGCAGCTCATCCGCGCTGCCCGTCGCCCCACTGCCCGCACCCGCTGAACTGCCGTTCTGTGTGCCATCAGCGCTGCCATTGCTGCTGCTGCCGCTGTTGAAGGCCTGAGAAAAGATGACTGGGTGGGCCAGGCCGCGCAGCAGCACGCCCTTCTCCCTCAGGAACTGCTCGCTGAGCACGCCCAGGTCCAGGGCCAGGGTTGAATGGTTGCCCACCAGCAGCAGCGGGCGGCCCTCGGGGATCTGGCTCAGCCCCAGGCTGGGGGAGACAGAAGGGCAGGGTGGTGAGCAGATGGGCAGGGTGGTGAGCAGACGGGCAGGATGGTGAGGAGGCTGGGTGGGAAAGCGGGCGAGCCGACAGGGCAGGAGCTCGGTGCATGGCGATAGCTGGAGCACAGCCAGCAGCGCACATGCAGCCATGCCAGCTCGAGCAACCACTTGTGCACTTGGCTTCCTCGGGCTATGCAGTGTGCCATGCTCACCAGCGCGTGCCGTCGGGAGCAGTGGAGATGAACACGGGGCTGCTCAGCCGGCGGCCAAATGCCGTCGTGCTCTCTCCATACCTGCATGCACAGTTGACAGTGAATGCCAGTGAGTCTCCCTCAGGGCACTTGAACGGGTTCTCTACAATCCAGCTTGAAACTGGTTCAGCGGTGCCGCCCATTCCCCACTGCTGCAGCACCTCGCCCCTCACCGCTGCATCTCGCCCTGGCTGGGCAGCTCGATGGGCACGGCCACGCCAAACCCTGCCGCCGTGCGCTTGCTGCGAGCAGGGGTGCATGCAGCACGGTTGGGTCGCCATACATTGGGGGCACTTATTCTCAACATACTGCCAAGCCTCAATAAACATTGAGCCAATACAGGCAGCAGGCGTGCCAATGGGTCGCAGCTCCCCGCTCCGCCCCCTTACCTGATGGGTGCCGACATGCGACGCTCCCGCACATAGAAGCCCTCCTCGTCAAGCAGGCGGGCCAAATCAATGCCACCCTCCTGTTGATCAGGCGGGGAGGTGGGGCAGCACAGGGCAGCGTAAGGTCAGGTGAAGGGGGCGCAATTTGGGGTGAGTAGAGTACTCCAACATTGGAGAAAGAGGGGTCGGGCAGCAGCAGAACATGCAGGTTTCTGCACACCATCCTTTGCCTGCTGTGCGCAACCCGCATGGCCGACCACCAGCCCAAGCCCCAGCAGACCAAGGAGCAGAGCATGAGCAAACGCGCCTGCAGCAGGGCGTGGCTGCGCCCCTTCTCCACCCGAAGCTGGGCGCGGGGCAGCGCGCGCTGCAGGCGCGGGCCCTCGCGGGCGCTGGGGATCAGCAGGTCCTGTTGAGGAAGGCAGGTGGGGAATGGGCAGGGTCAGTGGGGCGGTCAGCAAATCAAGGAGTGGCACAATGCCATGTTACGGGATTGGCGGCTGAGCACGGGCTCCTGCTCTCATTTGCTCAGAAGATGCGCCATGGGCTGTCGAGCACCAGGCTCCGGCACTTCTGAGGGATCAAGAGCAGCAGCCCCCAGGCCCAAAGTGGCCCGCTCACCTGGTCCCCCACCAGCACGAAGCAGCGCTGCTGCACGCGCGGCAGCAACGGCTCCACCGCTGCGCTGCCCTGGCGCAGCAGCTCCAGCTTCCATGCAAGCGTCTCTGTGCGGGGCAGGGGTGCAAGGCAGGCGTGAGTGGCACGGTGCGACACCTGCGGAAAGCGCCGTGATACGTGTATGCGCTAGCAGCACCTCCAGATAGCCAAAAGCGGTCCCAAAATGCGCCCTACATGCTCCCACCCTCAGCTGCTAGCTGCTCACCTGCCGGCAGAATTTCGGCCAACACCGGCAGCTGAGACAGCAGGTTTGTGGCCGCATCGACCAGCTGCGCCGCCCGCTCCTGCACCGGCGCTCCAGCGCTGCGCACATGCAAGCGAAGGACAGCATTGAATGTAGCGCATCATGCCGTCATCAGCTTGTGCTAATGTCACAGCTGGGCAGCCCTTCAAAATTACCCAGCAAACCGCTCCATACGCACACGCTGATCCCACTGCCACTGCTGCCCACCTGCCCTCCAGGCCAGCAGCCAGCAGGTTTATGGGGTTGCCCAGCACCGGCGCCAGCGCCAGGGGCAGCGCTCGGTACAGCTCAGGCGGCACCTGCAGGCGGCAATCATGCAGCGGGGCCTGGTTGAGCAGGCGGCGGCCATGCCATGCACAAGGGACAGCACAAGCGGCTCAGGAGCCAGCCAATGGGCCCCAGCAGCAGTAGCTGCCTGTCCGGTTCTGCCCCCAACCGCCACCCACACCCTCCAAACACGCACCTGGGGCAGCAGAGGGCCCAGGAGCGGCCACAGCGAGTCGTTGAAGGAGGTGGCGGGGTTGACCAGCACCACACGGTCCACCAGGGCGGGGCAGGCTGCAGCGTGAGCACACAACACAAGGACGGGTCGGCAGGTCAGTGGCGCCCAGCAACTGGGGTGTCTCAGGCGGCAGCGCTGCAATGCCAGTTCGCTGCAGCCGGGGAACAGCGCTGGCCAACCCAAAGCCAAATGAGCAACAGCTTGTGTTCTGGGAGCCAGCGGTGGCAACACGGCACCTGTGCCAGGACCGGCCACGCCCGGCTGCTCAGTATCGCACCCAGCGCAGCACCCACCTGCCGCCACTGCCAGCGCCAGCAGGCCGCCGAACGACTCGCCCAGCAGGTAGATGGGGCGCGTGGGTGAGCAAGCGGGCACCTCGTGCTGCAGATATTCCACTACGACGTCCACCATGCCTTGGAACGGGGTGCGGTCCTGCAGCGGCGGACAGCGCAGCTTAGACACAGTGGGTTTGGCAGCATGTGGCTGAGAGGCAGTGTTGGCAGGGCATGCTCAGGCATGGCGGCATGAAACAACCCAATTGTGGCAAGCTGTGGCAGGCACACCAGGCCCTGCACGGTGCAGCACCCACCGGGGGCGGCGTGACCAGCGTGCGCAGGTCAAAGCGCTGCAGCAGCGCGGGGAACTGGCGGGAAGCGGCCAGGCCGGAGCCATCGATGCCCGGCAGGTACAGCATCAGGGGCAGGTGCTGCCGCTGGTCGGTGGCTCGCTGCTCGCTGCCGGGGGCAGGCAGGACGTGCGGGTCCAGCAGGGACATGACCCGGGGAGGGCCGTCGTCAATGGNAGAGGAAGGATTGCAGGCTCATGCGCCGGTAGCCCGTGGAGTAGCCCTGCTGCTGCGGGCGAGGCGCCGCCGCCGCCGCAGGCTGCGCGGGGGGAGCAGCCGCTGCGGCCGGTGCGAGCGGGGGTGGCTGTGCAGGAGTGCTGGCTGCGCCTCCTGCAGCTGCCAGCTCAGAGACGGTGTCATGCACTCCTGCGGCCTGGCCGCCGCTGGTCTGCGGCTCGCTCTGGGCTGCAGCGACGCAGCGGCGCAGCCGCAACGCTMGCCGGCGGCGGGCGGCGGCGGCGGTGGTCAGCTCATGCTGCTGCAGCGGCTGGCGCTGGCCCACGGCTTGTAAACACCGCATCGCGGTCCAAGTGTCTCGAACTTCTCGTTTGCGGGAAGTAGGCTGGTGCAACCGGCCGAGCGGCGGTGGAAGGGGGAGCTCAAAGGCCCGGGGCGAGCGCAACGCTTGCTGAGAAATGAAATGAGCGCTTGATCTGCAATGCCGCTGGTTGAGTTGGAGGAACAAGTGCAGCCTGATGGCGGGGCCGCCCTGTCCGCTGCGGCGGGCTGCTGACGCACAGCCTGCATGCGGGCGGCGGCAATGTTCCAAATTCAACGTGTCGCAGGTGGTAGCCTAGCCAGCAGTTAAAGACCAAGCAGGTTGACCGAGTTCAATTGGGCATTACTGATGTGCACCACTGCATGGTCTCCTTCTCCATTGTCCCAGTGGCCACGTGCATCTCTCTCCAAGGGCCCATGCACCAGCTGGCGCAATGTGCACCCATGCTGACGAGCCAGGTAATCATGTGGTTTAGGTAAATACTTAATGCGTTCACCAACAGGTGAGATTATCTTTGGTGGTGAAACTATGCGTTTCTGGGATTTCCGTGGTCCTTGGTTAGAGCCTTTACGTGGCCCTAACGGTTTAGATTTAAATAAACTAAAAAATGATATTCAGCCATGGCAAGAACGTCGTGCGGCAGAATACATGACACACGCTCCATTAGGCTCATTAAATTCAGTAGGTGGRGTAGCAACTGAAATTAACGCAGTTAACTATGTTTCTCCACGTAGTTGGTTAGCAACATCACATTTCTGTCTAGGCTTCTTCTTCTTTGTAGGCCATTTATGGCATGCGGGCCGTGCTCGTGCTGCTGCAGCTGGTTTTGAAAAAGGGATCGATCGTGATAATGAACCTGTATGTAATCATTGACCATGAATTGCACCACCAAGCCGGGTTATTTGTACATTCCCCTGGGCAGGGCCCCAATCGCAATACCTGAACGCCGCCTGCTCTTCCAACAGGCCGCACCGCTAGGCTACATGGCCTGAGCCTGCACGTGATGGGCCAAGGGACAGAGGGTTCAGGATCAAAGGCTTTGTATCAGCGAGTACGAATGGGGCTGGACTCAGATTTCACTCGGGGCTGGACTCAGATTGCCCTCAGATATCGCAGGTGTGCATGAACTGCAGCTTGTTGCATTTGGCGGATTTGGCGGAAAGATGAAGAGACCCCCAGCAGCGGAAACACAAGGGAACATCTCCACTTATCATTGAAACAGCATGGCTAAAGTGCAAGCATCAGAGTAGGGTGGCAACAGGGACAGTCAGCCCGTAGCGTGCTGGACCGGAATTCMCKTGCATGGAAGACGTGCTGCCGAGCGTGCTCAGCGAACACCCCGCAAGTGGTGGTGGTGTTGAATAACACCAGTTGGTTTGGGGGAGGGTGGTGGAGGGTGTGGTGCGAGTGCGGGAGGGGGTGGTGGCTGGCCAGGCCGAAAGGGAGGGGTGCACGCCTTGCCGGGGGCAAACAATGCTGCTGATCACAATGCAGAACCCAGAACAAGTGCGAACAGGCTGCAAGCAGGCTGGCTGGGCTGGCAACGCTGCTGCTGGCTCTGCACACCTGCAGGGAGTAAGGAAAAAATGCTTGGGCAGGCTTGTGAGTACTTGGCTGTGGGAGTGGCACTGCGTGCACCCAGAAGGAGAAAGGCTGGGGCGCCGTTAGTGGGACGGTGCATTAGAACAAATGCTGCTGAGCTGGATGCAYGGACGGGGCTCCGAAGAGTTCCCCCGRCAGATAGGAGAGTGTTGGTTGTGCTTTGCAGTGAAGTTGCATTCGCATGCATGCGCGCCAGCACAGCGCGCTCTGCCTTCTGCCTGCAGCTGTCGAGCCCTGGCGTGAGCTGCGCTGCCAGCTCAAGATTGCCGTATTGATCCAGATACAAGTTGCGTAGCGCCTCGCCAGCCCCTTCGCAAGGCCGGAGCGCCGGCAAGCGTTCCAGCAGTGCGGCCCGTGCTCGCCCAGTGCTCGCCCAGTGTGCTAAACGGCTTCTGCAGCCCTGTCCAAGTGCGCCACATCCACCTCGGGCAGTTTTGCCTTCCGCTCGTGGACGCCGCTTTCGAAGCTTGCCGCCCACCAGCGTTTTCGCCACACCATGAAGTGCTTGACGCCTCAAAGCGCTGCACGGGTGAGCTGCAGCGTCCTCAGCAGCGGGAGGGGCCCACGAGCCTTGCCGCCGCCTCCGCTGGCACTTGTGCGTCGGCCAATGGTGCACCATCTCCAATTGTGCTCTGGCCTGTGCCACCACCCCTCGCGCTGTCCATCATGCACTCCAGCATTTCATCTCACCAAACCAGTTGCCCCTGCTGTCCTGCAGCTCGAGGCGGCGCACCGAGAGCGGCGCAGGACCCTGCTGTCATCAGCAACCGCGGTGCTGGTCCTCCTCGTGCTCAGCGTGGGCGTTCTGAGCCAGGAGCAGTCGGCCCAGCCCATCACCACAGCCCCACAGGCCCTAGGCATGCCCTGGGACGTACTAGCGCTGTCACAGCTGAAGCCTGCGCGCCGCCGACAGCAGCAGACGCAGCAGCAGCAGGCGCAGCAGCAGCAGGCGCAGCAGCCCGGCGGCAGGTGGCTTGCCGACCAGGAGCAGCGAGTGGCGTCATGGCGCGACCGGCAGCGCAGCATCGTGGTGCAACAAACAGCAGCGGAGCAGGCCCGTGCAGCAGCTGCCGCGGCCTCGCTGAGCAGGAGACTCGGCCGGGCCGCCTCTGCCCTGTCTGTTGCAGCAGCAGCCGACCCTCTCCTGGATGTTGACAGGGCACGTCAGGGCCTCTCAACACCAATGCGTAGCTTGCGCCCGCGACCTCTGAGAAACGAGGCTCAAGAGGTGGCAGCCGCAGCGCTGGCCAGCGGCAGCGGGCCAGCAGTGGTGGCTGACGAGTGACCGGCAGTCTGGACAATGATTGGCGAGCAGCTGCCGTCTCAACGTTGTGAACAGAACAGTTGACAAGGACCAATTGATTTGCTCCCCCCCCNTCCATATTGCTCCAACGTTTGCCACGCCACTGTATATGTTTCATTCATGTTCCTCAGCTCTTCTGCGTAGCCCTTGCTTCCTTCCTTGGCTCTGTCTATATGCAACACCGCCCACTCCTGTTCAAGTGTATTGCTCCATCCTCTCATGCCTCCCTGTCCAGCACTTCTTCCCATCATGCCCCTTTAAAAAGCAAATTTATGAACCCGCAGCTTTGTATTATCGCCGCATCAAGCGCCCCAACCCCATGTCACCTGGTCTAAACATGTCCCCATGACCCACCCTCACTGCCCAGCAACAGAACCATGTGAATGTCGCGTTACACGTGCTGAGAAGCACTGGGCATGTCTGGGCGGGGTATCAGCGCTTCCCGCTGTCTGCCGGTGGAGGCTGCTGCT
>JADXDR010000104.1:193720-216109 GCA_025026875.1 Chlorella ohadii
CGCCTGTGATGCCGCCGCCGCCGCCTCGGCCGCAGCTTCGGCGGCCGCTGCCTCTGGGCTGCCGGGCGGCGGCGGCGGGGGAGGGTCCAGCAGATCCATTGCAATCAGCAGCTGCTGCAGGCCACCCGCCGCCTCAACTCGCGCCGCAGCCAGGTGCGCCGCGCCGCCGATGGCAGCACAGATGACCGCGCCGCGTGCGCCCGGCTGGCCTGCCAATGTCAAGGGTTGGATGCGGGGTGGGTCTGAGCATGCTTTATTCACTGGGTGTGGCTAGCTTTGTGCACTTGCATCAACAAAAAAACAGTGATTTGCACCGCCGCACAACAAGGTGTCCCTGCAGCAGCGTGCTGCCCTACAGCCACATCCACGCGCACCGTGCGACTTGTACAGCAGCGCTCCAGCTGCTGCCCCACCCAGCACGCTGTTGAGCGGGCTGTCACGGCAGCGCACCAGCCGGCAGGTCTCTTGCACCACTGGGGGCAGCAGGAGGGAGCGGGCATGACGGTCAGGTAGCACATGCAGAGACAGGGCAGAAGTATGCCCATACTTGATGCCTGTTGCTGTTGCAAACGCAAGTGCCAAACACATTGCAGGACATACAATGCACACTGCTCTGGTTGACAGCACGTAAACGCTGCCTGCTAGCACATACCTGAGAAGCAGCCGGTGAGCATGAGGAAAGAGGCGGTGGAGGCGGCGGTGAAGCGCACCAGCGGGTGCTGGTGCACCACCGACAGCACGCTGCCCACCGCAGCGCCCACTCCACCTGAACAGAGAGGATTGATGTTAGGAAAAGTGTGCCGTCAGCATCAGAGCAACAATGAGGAGCTGCAGCCGCTCGCACATGGCCCTGCCCCTCGACCGCCGCCGCCGCCGCCGCCGCTCACCGGCGACCATCAGCTTAGAGGCCATGCGCTCGTCCCATCCCGCCGCCTCCTTGCAGCGAGTCTTGCCCCACAGCAGCGGCATGGCGGCTGCGGGTCTGCAGGGTGCGAGAGTGCAGAGCGAGCGGAGCAGCACAAGCGGGGCAGCGGGCAGCTGTGGCAGGGGTTGTCAAGGAGGAGCGGCAGTGGTGCAGATCAGCGAGGAATGCTAGCATTGAGCAGCCAGCAGCGCATGTGGGCGCTGCCGCTGCTGCCGCCGCCCGCTGGCAAGTGCATCAAAGCGGAGCGCTGCGCGCATGCAGCACTTTTTTGCGCGCAATGCAGGCCTCAAGGCGGCTTCACAAGTTGCTGCCCTTGCTGGCAGCGCGCAGCGGCGCGGCAGCGGCGTTTTCTGATGCCGCTCTCCTAAAACCCATACCCGCAGCGTGCGCCCGCTCGCTCAGCAGTCGGTATGGATACGCGGATGCCGATGCCGACCGTCCAGCGGAAGGCAGAAGGCACAGGGATGGCGGCGGCGAGCGGCGGCGCGGCGGCGGCGGCAGGGGAGGCAGGCGCTTCCCGCGCACTTATGGGGAGGCGCCGATTGATACGCCACGCACCCTGCAAGACTACCAGAACCTCGTGCTGGGGCTGGCACGCCGCAAGCGGTGCGTGGCATGATGCTGATCCAGCGCTGGCGCTTGCATGCAACATCGCACTGTGGTGTCCCCATGCATGCGGGCTTCCTGCTGCACCTCATTCGCCCCTGGCACCCTGTGCAGTGCCTACCTGATTCGTGACGTGCTGGACGAGATGCTGCTGAATGGCATGCGGCCCAACCGCTTCATCCTCAGCACCGGTGGGCGCCCACTGCCGGCCATGTCTGCCTTGGTGCTTATTTGCTGCATTGCTGCACTGGCCGCTGTTGCTGCCAGCCAGGCACGTCAGCATGCTTGAGCTGCCAGTGGGTGCAGCGACAGCACAAGAGATCATTGCTATCCTGGTTGTACAGCTGCTCACCTGGCACCTGATTGCACCCTCTCCCCCTCCCCGCTGTCCCAGGCCTGTTCTACTGCATGAAGAGCCGCAAGCTGGGCGATGCCATGTTCTTCTTCGAGGAGATGAAGCGGCGGGGCATTGCGCCAGACGTGAGTTGGCGTCCAGCTGGGCGGGGCAACCGGGGGAACTGATGGGAGTCAGTTGGGGTCCTGTATCTCGAGCACTGCTTCCTGCCTGTTCACCGCCAAATGTATGCATGTTTGACATCTGTGTGCACTGGCCATTCCCATGCCACTCCTGGTTCCCTACTGTCCCCACCCTCCCTGCCCCCCTCAACCGCAGGCGGCGGCCTACAGCAGCGCCATTAGCGCATGCGGGCGAGCGGGACACCTGGGCAAGGCGGTTGAGCTGAAGGATGAAATGCTGGCAGCCGGGCTGCCCATGACGCACAACATCCGCCTCGCGCTGCTGCACACGTTTGCAGGTGGGTGCGCCGCGCGGGGGGCTGTCGAGTAGGCAGTTGGGATGCGCAGTATGCAGCCGGGCCACTGTTGCTGCACGCTTGGCCCTCAGCTGTGCAGGCTTGGGCAGGCTTGGAAATACCAGCAGGTGTACCGTCCAGCATCTTGCCCGCCGCACTGCCGGCTCCTCAACACACCCCATTGTCTGCTCTTTGAGGTGCAGAAAGCGGCAGCATGAAGGGCGCGCGCGAGTGGTTCGACGACATCGTCGCCTCCGGACGGCCAGCGGACGAGTTTGCATTTGCGGGGCTGGCCAACTGCTACCGCCACATCCCGCCGGTGAGCTGCTGCGCATGTGCATGTGGTAAACATCCAGGAGTCTCGCTTGCTTGTGCCAGCTCAAAAGCTGCAGTTGAGATGCGTGTTGGGTGCCATGTGTCGCCGGCGGGCGGGCGGTGTCCAGTCAGCATGGCAGTGGCGGCCACCCACCAGCACCCCTCCTGCCCTTGATCCTTTCCACCGCCCGCCTCCCCTGCTGCAGCGCGCGCTGCCCAAAGATGTGGAGCAGCAGCTGCTGGACCTGCTGCAGCAGTTCAAGGAGGCGCGGGCGGCCTGGGATGCGCAGTGTGCGGCAGCGGCGGCCGAGGAGGCGGAGGAGGAGCAGCACGAGGGGCTGGAGCTGGAGGATGATGAGCATGAGCAGGTCTGTGCGTGTGGGAATCCAGAGGGGAATGTGCTGACGTCACACAGGCTGGGACGTGGCATGCAGATGCTGTCTCCTGCACTAGCTAGTTGGCGTGCGCCTCGTCACCCCGGCCACTCGCCCGCGAGGGTTTCCCTGCCTGTGCAGGAGTACGGGGCGCGCCCCAACGATGGGCAGCCCTTCTCGGCGCAGCTGGTGGTGCACAATGCGGTGCTCAACTCGCTGGTGGAGCTGGGGTGAGCGGCAGTGCAGCGCTGTTTGGAAATGCTCTACCTGGCTTGGCTGCTCCTCGGCAAGCCACACCTGAGCTTGCGCTGGCGGAAGCATCTGGCTGCACAGTGGTACCACCCGGCAACTGGCGGCCCACCAAGCTTTTCGCGGTTTCCCATTCCGTCTGCACTACACGTGTATGCAGGCGGCACGAGGCGGCCAAGTCGCTGTTTGCCAGTATGGCCGCCNAGGGGCCTGCCCCCGACCACACCAGCTACGCCAACGTTGTGCGCAGCCACCTGAACCAGGCGGTGGGCCGGCACCGCCAGCCGCAGGGCACGCAGCTGAGTGAGTGGAGCAAGTGGGGAATGAGGGGACTGCCGGCTTGGTCACATGCAATATTCTCCCCCCACTTGCCTGCTGTCACACCTGCTGTGCTTGACTCCTGTGCGTGGCACCAGTCAAGGCAGGCTGGACAACCGTGCTGCACCCCCTAGCATTGCCCTGCTGTGGCCTCCACTGCTGTGCAGCCGCGCTGATCAACCAGCGGCTCAAGGAGGCTGACCTGTCGGCGGACGATGCGGCAGTACTGGAGGAAGAGCCGCACCTGAAGGCAGCTCTGGAGGCAGCAGAGGCGGCGGAAGCGGCGCAGGGCGGTGCGGCGCAGGCGGCGGCGGCTCAGGCGGCGCTGGGCACAGAGGAGGAGGAGGCCGCTCTGGCAGCCAGCAGCAGCAGGAAGGAGCTGGTGAGCTGCTGGGAACGGGTGGGGGTGGGGTGGGCCGCATGCCTCACAGAGATGTTTGTGCCAAGTGTGTTGGGTAGCAGACACAGTCAAAGTCGCATGCATCAGATTGCCCGGGGCTTGTTTGCACGGCCCAGCACTGCCAAACCCTGCCGGACTCACTGGCCCTTCTCTACTGTGCCCTGCGCAGGCGGGCGTGGATGATGAGGAGGCACATGTGGGGCCGCCGCTGGACGAAGAGGCCAGCTCCTCAGATAGCAGCTCCTCCTCCGACTCCTCTGATTCCGAATCTTCGGATGAAGACATAGCAGCAGCAGCAACAGCACCAGCAGCAGCAGCGGGCAGTGCAGGCAGCAAGGCGGCAGCCGGCGGCAGCGCAGCAGGCCCGCGGCGGGGCAAGCAAGCGGGCGGGGAGGGCGCCCCCAMGCCCGCCAGCCTCAAGGGCCTGAGCGCTGCAGAGCTGCGGGCCATTGTGCGTAGCCGCTCCACGCATCGCGCGCGCAGCCGCCTGCGGTTTGCCATCTTCAAGGAGCACACGGATGTGGACGCGTGGTATGAGGTGAGAGTCCACCTAAGGGTCTGTTTTCGTTCTGTTGCAAGGTTGTGCGGTGCGAGGCTGACGCACATGTGCCGCCACACCTCCGCCCCTCCAGCCAGCCCCTTTGCCACCAGCAGCACCTGCTGGCCAATGCTGCCTGAGCGTGCGGCATTGCTCCCTCCCTTTACCCACCCTCCCCCTCCCTCTGCAGGCGCTGCACCTGTTCCAGGACGTGCTGGACAAGGGGATGATGTGGGGGCCCGACAGCACATTCGGCATGGTCAAGGCGGCGCTGGACATGCAGGCGAGCTGAGGCGCCGCTGTGCTGTGGGCTGCGGCCTGGTGTGTAATACCTGTGTGGAAATGCGCTTGTGCGGCAGCTCAGCTGCGCTTACGGCTGCGGTGTCTTGTGGTACAGCAGCGGCGCACCTGCCGGGGCAGCACACAGCGCCACGCCAAGTCTCCCTTTTTCCTTCTACCCTCACGCCCTGCCTGCAGGCTGCGGGTGTGGAGGACTCGCTGGCTGTGGCCCACGCCGTGCTGGACAACTTTGAGCGCCACGGTCAGTCGGCAGGGGAGCGGTTGGCTGCAAGGGGAAGGCGGCTACGCATAGTCAGCTGCTGCTATCCCTGCCTCTGGTGCTGCCTCGTGCCCTGCCCGCTCGCACCTCGCAGCAGCAGCTGGCTGCAGCACGATGGCGGCCGCCTCCACAGCCACATGGCACGCCCTGGGAAGTTGCCGCATGCACCGCCAACAGCCCGCCAACTGCTCCACACCCAAACCCAAACCCACCACCCCACCCACCATTCCCTCACAGGCCTGTTCATCAAGGTGGAGCAGGGCACGGAGCTGCTGCAGCTGGCGGTGCGGCGCGACGTGGGCGACCTGTCGGTGGCGCACCGCGTCTTCGACCGCATGGCCGCCACGCAGCGGTGAGGGGAAGGGGAAGGGATGGGNATGGGGGTGGGGGGAGCACAAGGTGGCGAGGAGACGCGAAGAGCAGTTAGGTATGCTGTAAGTTAGTGTGCTTGCGAATCATAATGCCGCATCTTTATCCTGCGCTTGCCACCTCCGAATGCCTGCCTGCTACTCACTGCTGTTCAATGCACACCTGCCTCCTGCCAGCACCCCCAAGACGCCCGCCGTCTTCAAGTACATGCGGGCGGTGGCGCAGCGCGAGCCTCACAGCCGCGAGCGGCTCATCTCGGTGAGGCGGAGGGCAGAGTACGGCTGGCCCTGCATGTGCCAGTGCCGTGCTGATGTGGCTGCATGTGGTTCGGCGAAGTCAGCTGTTGGGACAGAGTGATGGAAAGCCAGCCAGCCCGCAGGTGCCAGCATTGTTGGCTCCGGTCGTGCTCATTTCCAGCCTCGCCGCTGCCCCCACCCGTCCCCTGCAGCTGTGCGCCCGCATCCTGTCCGACCCCGACCGCTCCGAAAAGACGATGGCCATGAAGAACGAGGTGGGGAAAGAGAGGGCAGGGGAGAGAGGCGCACTTAGGTGGTGCATTTACCATCGACCATAGCCATTACCCCGCCACTTGTTCACACTGCATGTGCCTTGCCGGCTGCTCGAGGGCTTGGAAGGGAACGCAAGCGGTTTGCCATCCGGCGGCAGCCCTGATGAGCCCGCAACACGCCTGGGGTGGGGGTGACACTTGGCTGCATCTTTATGTGGCTTGCCCTGCAGGCCTACCAGCGCAAGCATAGCCTTGAGAAGGACATGCAGCGGGAGATGAGCGGCGGGCAGTGAGGCGGCTGGAGGGCCTCCCTAGCTCCCCGGCGAGGCAGCCCTAGTGACTGTGTAGCTGTGACAGCATGCTGCTTTCCATGCTGCACGCTCTGACCTCACTCTGTGTGACCTGCTGCAATCTAAAAGTATGCTGATCTCACATTCAATTGTTACTGTATCTCTGCAACTCAGATGACATGCCATGCACCTGTGCACTGCGCACACAAGGCGGATCATGCACGCTTGTGAACCAAAACATGCTGGCTGGCTCGCTACACAACTCCTCGCCATCCAAAGCCTCACAGCTCGGAGCCGCTGCCTGCATCGCCAGCGCCAGCTGGGCTGCCGCCATCCATGGCCTGGTGCCCGGTGGCGGCGCCGCCGCCCGGAGATAGGCCCAGGCCGGCAGCCGCGGTGTCAGCGATGCCCTGCATGGCTTGGGCCCAGGGGAATGCAGGGCAGGGGGATGCCGTGGAAATAGAGCAACATAGTTTGTATTAGAGCGTATGACAGTGCTCACATAATGGCAGGACTTCAAGGGAGGCTGAGCAGGAAGCACTCACGCCGCCCACAAGCGACCCACCTGCTCATCGTCATCGCCCTTTGACGGCTCAAAGCGCTCCTCATCTTGGCCAGCCGCCTCTGCCTGCTCTCCAGCTGACTCTGTGTGCAGTGGCCAGCCGTCTGGCCATGCCTGAACCAGCTCCTGTGCACGCTGCAGGCTGTAGTTGCCACCGTGCAGGGGCAGCAGCCAGCTGTACCCGCCCTGCAGGTTGGGCAGTGTGGGAGTCGGGGCAGGCTCGATTATCCACCTGAAACTATCTCTCAAGCTATCGGTTGGCAGCTGCACACCCGCAAGGTGAGGCCAGGCAATTGTGCATGCCACCCTTTCAACAGCAGGACCGCAACCTCGCAGTTTCCCCAGCACACAGCCCATATGCCTTACCTGCAGAATCAAGCGCTTGGCTGCCGCCTTCTGTGCTCCGGCAGCCTGAGGGGAGGCATACGGCTCAACTCCCAGGCCTGGGCGGCCGCCCCACCAGCTTCCAGCCGGTGCAACTGCATCCCCCGCCAGCATGGTCGCGCTGGGAGCAGATGGAGATGGGAGGCGAGGCAGGAGGCTGGTGCCAAAATGCAGCCGGTCCAGCCTCTGGTGGGCATGCAACCTCAAACCCCAGCACTGCAGCGTAATGGCACGAAACTTGCTGAACCCTTCCAAGCACATCTTGCCCCTCCTGTGGGCACCTTCTCTGGGCACCCACCTCGGCTCGTGCACCACAGCAATGGAGCCAGGTGTGTGCACCCCGGTCCTGACAAAGCGCAGCACGCCGCGGGGCAGCCAGCTCAGCCGCTTGCGCAGCTGCTTGGTGCCAGGAGAGCCTTCGTAGGAGGCCGCGTCAGCTAGGTCGCCCGCATCGCCTTGCAGCGCCAGCAGGCGCTCAGCAGGGATGCCCTCGGGACCAAGGTCGGGCAGCAGCCTGGGGCAGGGGTGTGGTTGCAGGCTGGTTGCAGGGCAGAGGACTGGATTTGGTAAGGGCTCAGGAGACTGGAAGCAGGGCAGGCTGCACAGCCTGGTTGCGTTGCGCCCATAAAACAGTAACGCCGCCTCACCCCAGCACTCGTGCCGCTTTCATGGTGGCTGTTGCGGTGCCGTTCAGCGAGGCTGCGGGGGGGCTGCCAACCAGGAAATCTCGCTCCTCAGCGTGCGCCACAACCTGCGTACGGCAGTTTCAAAGATGCAAATATTGCTGTAGTGTGATGCGGGGTCTCCATGTGAGTGAACTAGGCCAGGCGGCCAGATGACACTAGATACTAGCGAGCTCACTGAGGCCACCCGACTTGCATGCTCCCCTCGCACCAGCGCGTCGGGGTAGGCGTGCAGCAGCTTGGGCAGCGCGCCCACGGCGTGGGCATGCGTGAGCACTATGGCGTCCAGCCGGCCGGGGGGCGCGCCTCGGCGGGCAGGGGCCAGTGCCCGGACCACGGCTCGCACCAGGGACGAGGCGTGCCCGCCAAACATCAGCGTGTCGGCCTGGCCGGAGTCGACCAGCACCCATTGGTCCACCTGGGGTGTAATGGAGTGTGGGGAGTGGAGTGTGCATGTGTTAAAAGCACACCTTAGCCGGCTGCAACGTACCATGTTTTGCGGTGCTAGCACGGAGTGGCTGCGGGCATGAGGTTGGCTAGCTACCTGCCAATCTGTGGTCCATCCTACCGACCCAATCGCCCCCACCTGCTTGCGGCCCCACAGCCAGCCCTCACGCCGCTCCACTTTGACCAGTGCAGTCTGCAGCTCCCAGCCCAGCAGGCGCTGGCGGCACACCAGCAGGCCGCTGCCTGGGGCGGCCTCCTTGAAGGAGCAAGCCGTGGAGCGCCACTGAGTGAAGAGCAGCAGGCCGACCAGCAGCGCTGGGATGGCGGTGGGCAGCGCCACCAGCTTGCTCAGCTTGTCGCTGCTGACCATGGCGCGGTGGGCGGGGCCTGGATAGGGTTGGGAAGGGGCAGGCAAGCGGCGGTGGCGGCAAGGGTGCGACGGCGACGGCACCGCCGTTGTGCCAGACCCTTGCCCGGCTTGCTTTCACCTGTAGCAAAGTGACCCCCGACTCTGCCAGCCCAGTGGTGCGCTGCTGAGCTGCACTGAGGGCGAGACACCGGGCAAGCCCCACAGCGCAAGGCTGCAGCGCCCTAGCACTTGAATGTGAAGAGCGAGTGGCCCTATGAGGCTGAGAAGGCGTGTGTGCCATCCGAGGGCCACTCAGGCACCGCCCGGCTGGCGCCGCTCGCAGCGCGGCAGCGCTCCTGCCGCTGAGGCTGCGGTCGTGCGTGCTGCTAGCGGCGCCACCACGTCTCATTACATTGTGGTTACACGCCAACGAATAGAATGTAAACAGAATTAAGCGAGAGAACGGCAGGTACGCGTGCCGGTTGGGCACAGGCCAATCGCTGCCCCAAGGCCGGCATGGGCGGTGTTGCCCTATCGGTCTACCAGCTTGCCCAAGTCTGCTGCTTGGCGGTCATAGGATGACAGCACCACGGGAGTGTGGGCCACCATGACTGCCGCCAGCTGGAACTTGCTGCCCGCCTCGCTGCCCTGGCCGGGGCGCGGCACAATGGTGACGCGCAGGCGGCAGCGGGGGTGNCTGGCTGACCTGCAGCGGGATTAACGTGAGAATGAGGGAGATGTGGGAGCATGCGCATTGTGGAAGGTAAGGAGGCACATGCTGGGGCGCACTCATCTGTGCATGCCGCAGCTGGGCCAGCACCGAGCATCCTCAGCTTTCACCGCCAACCCAACAAAAATTGCACCTGGAGGCTGGTCATCTGCATGAGGGAGGTGTGCTGGCGCCACAGGCCGTCCACCAGGGCGGGCCTGCAGGAGCAGCCGGCCGCGCATGTGACCCGCGCCAGGCCCATGCCCTGGTAGCTGCACCGCGATGGTCGGGAAGGGGATGAGGGGCCGCTTGGGTGAAGGCAACCAAGCTTGCAATGGCAGGCACAATGCGAGCTTAGCCTGCCGGGGCAACCAGGTAATGAGCTGTACGAACCGCTTGCCTGCGCAGGTAGCCCAGAATAACAGTGGCCACGCCGCGGCGGCCGGGTGCCTCTTCGGTGCTCAGCTCCAGCTCCACCCAGGAGCCTGTGGGGGGTGTGTGGGCGGGCAGGAAGGGAGGGGCAAGGATGGGCTTGCTGGCCAAGACATAGGGCACCTGCAGAGCGTTCCCATGGGCCTGGTGCCAGCACGCTCAAGCTGACTGCCAAAGACATAGTCGCAGGCAGTTTGTGCACAGCGTCTCACCAGCCTTGTCGCCGCGGTATCCCCACTTTTGGGAGACAAAGTCGGCGGCGTCTGGCCGCTCGGGGCGCCACTCAAAGCCGTCCTTGGCGGTGGCCACAGATTGGAACTCCTCCTGTGAATGAGGACGACAATGCAGGGAGCAGGTCAGGAGGATGTGAGAGCATCTGGAATAGGGCGTGAGTGCAGCCACTAGCCAGCCCTCCCATGTCCGCCGCTTTTGCAGAAGCACTCACCTGCATCGCGCACAGCGTCGTGGCATGCGCTGCATTTCCTGGGATCATGGGAGGCGGCAGCTTGACCGCCTTGGCTGGCGCCGCCCCTGCTGCACTGCCGCTGCCACCACCGGCCCGCAGGCTATCCAACAGGGGGCTGCTGCCACCGGCTGCCGTCTCCCGACTGGCAGTTTCTACCACGTTCTTGACTGCCGTTTGCACCACGCCCGCCAGCAGCTCAGCCAGCGCCTGGTGGCCGGTATCCGAGGGGCTGCAGGTGTGCCAGTGAGCAGTGGATGAGGGGTGACCTTGGTGGCGTGGCTAGGCGCAGCCAAGGCACAGCTGGGCATGCGGTCAGCAATGCACCGGACGGCTAAACTTTGAGGGTGAGCACAGCACAGCACCTTGTGCACTCGCCCACTCACTGGATGTTGTCGTAAAACAGGTAGTCCGCCTTCTCTGCCCCGGCTGGCTTCAGCGCCAGGCCTGCGGGCGTGATGCTGCCGGCCTTGTGCACCTTGCTGACCTGCGGGGGGGTGCGGAGCATGCAAGGCATTGGAAGGTGTTTGCACAGGCTTACAAGGGCGTGGCATTGAGACAGGTCCAACGATGCAGCGAGAGACAGCAGAAGAAAAGCAGCAAAGCAAACATGGAGCGTAGTATGCGGTACAATGAAGCCGACGAACTTGCCTTGAAGGGCGGCACGTTGGACTGCATGGCCTTGTACAGCGCGTTGCGCAGCGAGGGCGAGGGCATGTCGTAGTACTGCAATACGGCGGGAACGAGCAGGCAGGTGGAGAGGTCAGTTAGGTCCGGCAGCACCAGAACCTCGCTTTGCAAGCTGCTGGAGCCACCCATGCAGGGCAAGCGGGCAGGCTGTGTACATTATGCACACAACAATTCCTGCCTGCCCAGCTGCGCGATGCGCTCGTTGGCAAGTGCCCTCCCCCACCTGCGCCATGGTGCTCAGCTGCATCTCTGCCGCGCGATAGAACAGGCCTGCCTTGAGGCCGTCTCCATCGCTGAAGTACCAGGCGTAGTGGTGCAGCACAATGACCGCTGGCGCACGCGGCAGGCGCGCCAGCTTGCGCAGCAGCTGCTCAAAGCCGCGGCGGTGCGGGAAGATGAAGGGCTGGTCGCCGGGCTCATTAAATGTGAACTCAACAACCACCAGGTCCGTCTCGGGTGGCACCAGCTTCTCAGCGCAGGTGGCAAAGATGCCGCTGGTTGTGCCGCCGATTGCCTTGTTCAGGAAGGTGTGCTGCCTGCGGAGGGCACAAGCAGGCAGCAGTGGCGGTGTGCTTAGGCAGCGGACACACCACCACAAAGGCTGGATCATGCCATGTGTCGTTGCCTCGATGTGTCCTCGGCACCACCCCCCAACTGACCACAGCCACTTTTATGAGCTGCGCAGGCACCACCTGCCGCCCCGCCCTGCCCCGCCGGTTCTCACGGGTGCGGGAAGGTGGCGTTGAGGAAGGAGAAGAACATGGCGGGAAAGGCGCGCTCAGGGCGTGTGGAGCCCGCGCCACGCGCCACGCTGCCACCGATGGTCACCTGCGCAGCAGCAGCGTGCAGGACGGCAGCATGGTCAGCATGCCGCTGACACACTGGGCAGGCAGCTGGTGGCACCTGCCGTGCTACTTGAGGAGCACGCTGAGTTGCAGGTAGGGTTGAGGAAGCGGCCATCCCTGCCGCCCTGCCACCGTCAACCGCCAAAGCATGCCCCTTACCGCTGTGATGGGCTGCCCTGCCATGAGCGCCGCCGCCACGCGCTCCATGCGCTGCCCGCCGCCGTAGTATGCTAGGCCTCGCTTCAGCTGGAGCTCGGACAGCACTGGCGGCCAGGGCAGCTGCACAGGCTGCCGCCACTGCACAGGAGGAGGACAACTTAATTCCACAGTTTGTAATTGGGGCCCACAAACGGAGTGTGCAATGCTGGAGCTGCCTGGCGTGTTTTCAGCCGCGTTGTCCCTGCTTGTGAAGCGCATCGTACTACATGCTCACCTTTTCAAGCTCCTTCACTACAGTCTGCTCCGCTGCCTCATGCTCGGGTGCCTGCTGCACCTTCTCAGCCTGTGTCGCTGGCAAAGCTTGCTGCTGCTGCTGCTGCTGCTGCTGCTGTGCCGCTGGTTGTGGTTGCAGCTGGCTTTGCAGCGCAGCTGGCGGCTGCAGCCCGCCATGCAGCAGCGGGCACCCTGCACACAGCGCAGATACGTGCCGTTGGGGGCACTCGGTGCTGTAGCTTCGACAAGTCGCACACATCTACGAGATAGCACGCATGGTAGCATCTGCACACGGCACGCACCTTGTCGGCCGCCCTGCTGGGGCAGGCCCAGCAGCAGCAGCGTGACGAGCAGCGAGCCGGCCAGGAAAGCGCCGACCAGGTGCAGGCTTGAGCGCATGGGGCGCCGCCGCTCAGCGCCCATCACTGAGGCATGTAGCCTGGTAGGAGGCAAGGTGTACTTGCACTGCTGCGTTCAAGGGAGGGCCCGACATGTGGAAGGTGTGGCCAGTGAGGAGCGGCAACACGAGGAAGCAGCTTTGTGGCGGCGGCGGCGGCGGCGGCAGCCAGGCGGCGATGGCGGCAAGCACTTGCAGCTGCAGTGCGGGGCCCATGTCAGGCGTCAATCGAGTTGCGGGCATATTTGCGCAGCTGAAAGCGGGCGGCTCGCGCGCCTGCAAGCTCAGCAAGCCGGTTGTTGAGCGGTCGCTCGGGGCTCAGGAGTGGGTTTGAACGCTACTGTCCTTCTGGCGATCAGAGCAACGCGGCAGGTTGTGGGTGCGATGCGCGCGAGCGCCGCAATGCCAGCTGTTGGGACCTGCTGTCGCCACGCGTGCGCCGGCAAAGTGCCGTCTCAGCGGAGGCACTGCATAGCTCTGGGAGCTCAAAATGAGTGATGTGTTCCTAAGATAAAATGATTGATATCACTGTTGGATGAGCACAGGCTGGAGCTGACGAGATTTCAACGGGACTGAATGGGGATGGAGCGCCATTGTGGCAGCAGGGTGGATGGCATTCAGAAGGGGCTGCTGCAAAATCTCTTCGTGCAAGCCGCAAGGTGAGGCCGTACATGTTGGGAGGCAAGGAGTCTGCTCGGCATCCACCATCAGGTGAAGGCAACCTGCAACCAGTGGGCAGCGTTGCAAGGGCCGCCGCTGCTTGCGGCAGTGCCGCCACTGCTATCGGCAGTGCCTCCGCCGTGCCGCGTAATTTTGTGCTAAAGCCCCTGCCATCCTATTACCTGCCCGTGTGAGCACAGGCCCCAGAGCTTAGTTGCTCGAAGTGAAGTGAGTGAATTTACAGTGAGGGAGCCTGGGCAACCCTTGTTGGGGCTAGCCTTTCAAGTCGCACAGCACGTGCGCGCATGCTTAGCCGCAGCGCCCGCAGCGCGGCACCTGTCCATGCGCAGCGGGCAAGCGGAAGCGGATCTTCACGCTTTGGTTAGGTGCCACGGGACAACCTGATGCCTATAAGGGCGCAGCCCTCAGCTCCCGAAACGGTCCCGGCCCTCAGGCCAGCGGGAGCGCCGTGCGGGTGCCCGAGTCGGTGAAGGAGCGCCGCGAAATCAATGCGCAGCTCACGGCGGCGATGTTCGCCGCCCACGCCGCTGGTGAGTGGCCAGGGAACACCTGCCGACTTCACACGCCCATGCGGTTGCCAATCTTGACAGCCAGCCAGTGGAGCAATGCCCCGCACCTGCCCGTCTGATTCCCATCGTGCAGAAGACTACACACTGCAGGAGCTGTGTGAGCTGCAGCAGCACCAGTTTCTGCTGGCGTGCCGCATCCAAGACCTGGAGCGCGCGGGAGGCAACGACCCCCTGCTGCCCGACCTGCGCATCAGCCTGGCCAGCGTGACTGAGGCACTGCTGCTGGTGCAGCAGCAGCAGCAGCATGCGCCACCCGCAGGCCAGACCAGCAGGCTCTAGGCCGCCATCCTCGNCACCCATGATGGAANCTTCCCCCTGTTGAATTGATGTACAACTGTGCATCACAAGCTCTGCATGTCACGTACGTGTCTCAAGGCGTGCTGGCAGTTCCCACCGCCACCTCCAGGTCGTGTGCCTGGAGCGCATACGAGGCCAGCACCACAGGCATGTGCGCCACCATGACCGACGTCAGCTGGAACTTGCCGCCNGCCCCCTGCGGCTGCGCGCCGCCTGGAGTGCCTGCGCGGCGCGGCACCGTGGTGATGCGTATCCGGCACGCCGGGTGCTGGCTCACCTGCAAGGTCACAGCGCAGGAAGGAGGCATGGTGTTGAGCAGCTGTGCTCTGTGGTGGAATGCACAGGGCCATGCGCAGCTTGCAAGGCAGCAAGATGTCATGGGGAGCCACATGCACGAGATGACGACGATGGGAAGACGCGCGCCCTGCCACCTCCCTGCCCTCTGCCCACCTGGAAGGTGTGCATCTGCTGCAGCGACACCCGCTGGTCCCACAGGCCATCCAGCAGCTGCGGCTCGCAGGTGCAGCCCGCCTGGCACTCAGCCCGGGCCGCGCCCATGCGCTCGTAGCTGCGGGCGGGGGGAGGCAGGTTGAGAAGTTGACATCAGGCAACCATGCAGCCCGGTCAGAACGGTGAGTTCTGAATGCTGGGTGATCAGCACGACGTTTGGCACGCCAAGAGACCCCAACACATCCAGATATGTGCCCACCTGCGCAGGTAGCCCACATGGACGGTGGCAGGCTGCTGCCCGGGCTGGCCAGGTGCCTCCTCGCTACTGAACTCCAGCTCCACCCAGGAGCCTGCGGGAGGTGTGTGGCCCGCCAGGGTGCAAGTGTCAGAAATGTGCATCAAGACGTTTGCTGTTGCAGCATCAGGGCTTAACAGCGGCAGGGACAGCAGCAGCCACACAGCATCGTGCCTCTCCGCCAGGCCTGCGCACTCAGGCACCCACCCGGCTTCTCAGCTCGGTAGCCCCACTTCTGCTCCACAAACGTGGGCATGTCGGGGCGCTCTGCCCGCCACGCAAATCCGCGCATCTCCTTGACCACCGACTTGAAGCTCTCCTGTGCAGCGAACAGTTGGGGCAGGTGCCATGGGTGCATGCGGTTGGATGGGTTGATGGCATGCGTTTGACCAGTGCACAGGCAGGCTTTGAAGTTATAGAGCGCAGACGAAACCAGCAAGATGCCTTGTCAGCTCACCTGCATCGCGCACAGCGAGGTTGGCGAGTCCACATTGCCTGGGATCATTGGCGGTGGCAGCTCCGCCGGCACATTGCCGCTGCTGGCGCTATCGCCGTCGCCTCCATCGCTGCTGCTGCTGTCCCTGCTGCCTGCCGCCGCTGCTGCTGCAACGCTTTGTGCCGCCATTCGCACCACCCCCGCCAGCAGCTCCGCCAGCGCTTGGTGGCCCACATCTATTGAGGTATTGAGGATGAGGGCAGGCACACATGTGAGTGTCGCAGGCACACATGCTGTTCCAGGCTGTGCCTGCCTGCATGCTGCCGGCCAGCTGATTCTGCTCCAACAGCGGCCATGGCTGGCTCCCCATCCAGGGCAGCCCCACCTGAAGGGTGGATGCCGTCAGCAAACAGGTATTGGCCCTCAGTGCCCGGCTCCGCCCAGGGCAGCTTGGCCCCCGCCAGTGATGTCTGGTTGGGCTTCACCACGCGGCTGACCTGCAAGGAGGAGCATGTCCAGTGCGGCACACGACGTGCTCATTGTAGATTGGGTATGGGACAATGCTAGGGAGCTGGCCAGGTGCATGGAGCGCAACATTGGCGTTCCTCGGCCTGCCTCAGCGCGAGCAGCCCGCCCAAACAGTATAGATGTGCCCCTTGCCTTGAAGGGCGGCACGTCGGCCTGCATTTCCCGGTACAGCGCGTTGCGCAGCGAGGGCGAGGGCATGTCGTAGTACTGCGGCAAGGCAAGGTAGCGAAGGCAACGGTGTGCATCAGACGAGCTGCCCGGCCCAGCCTGGAAGCAGAGGGCAACCCACTGCAGTCACCCAGCAGCCCTTACCTGCGCCAGCGTGCTCAGGTGCTGCTCGGGGGCGCGGTAGTACTGCCCTGCCTGCAGCCCGTCTGCCGCCGCAAAGTACCAGGCATAGTGGTGCAGCACAATGACCGCTGGCGCACGCGGCAGGCGCGCCAGCTTGCGCAGCAGCTGCTCAAAGCCACGGCGTGTGGGGTCGGTCAGCGGCGCCTCGGGCGGCTCATTGAAGCTGGAGGCAGGGCGATGGGGGAGGGGCCGAGAAGGGCAGGTATATAAGAGGAGAGCACGTAGCAAGACCCTCTGTCCAGGCCAATTCGTGAAACTGGTGAACAGCTTTTATGAAGTCAGCAGACAGCTCAGCTCCGCCTTCTGCCCTGCAGGCAACCCCCGCACCTGAACTCTACGACCACCAGATCGGCGTCACTCGGCACCAGCTGGTCCAGGCACACTGCGAAGATGCCGCTGTTTGTTGCGCCAATGCCCTTGTTGATAAACGTGTGGCCGCTGCGGGTGGCAGCAAGCAGGGGGCAGGACAGTTGGGGAGCCGGAAGTCCGATGCTCCCCACAAGCGCATCCGTGCATGGCATGGCTTCTGCAAGCAGCTCCCAAGCTCCAAGTGAAAGCCCCAGCGTCGGCTTCTACCTCCCCTCCCACCTGTGCGGGAAGGAGGCGTTGAGGAAGTGGAAGAAGCGCACGGGGAAGCGCATGTCGGGGGCGCTGGCGCCGTGCCCTCGCGTGATGCTGGCCCCCAGCGTGACGGTGGTGATGGGCTGCCCCGCCAGCAGGCGCGCCGCCACCGCCTCCATCCGCTCGCCGCTGCCATAGTACGCCAGGCCCCGCTTGAGCTGCGCAGGTGTGAGCAGGGGCTGCCAGGGCAGCGGCAGCGGCGGCGCGCTGTGTTGCGGTGGCGACGCATCGGATGCATCGTCGCAGCCTGCGCCGGGCGCGCCGGCTGCTGCTGCTACCAGGGCGTGGAGGTCATGCTGCTGCTCTGCTTGTGTTGGCGTGGGCCCCTGGCAGCCTGCGGAGTGAGGACCGAGGGCAGGGGCACAGTGGATACGCCCGGTGACGGCAGCAATGTGGTGGCGGCGGCCCGGCGGCTGCTCTGTCCAACGCCGCGAGCCTCCCTCTCACCACAGCCGCTCTCGGGAGCGCGCCTCAAGCCATACAGCGTGAAGGCGCAGCCCAGGAGCGTGCCCAAAAGCAGAGGGCGCCAGGTGGCCGCAGATGGGAGCCGCTGGGGCTTGGCGGCACCCATCTCGCAGCGCTGATCACTTTTGTGGACCTTCTCACACAGCGCCCGCTCAAATCGGAGGTCGTGAATGTGAAATGCAAGTTGCCGTGCTGGGTCGTCCCGGCGCGCTTTGTCGAGGCGCCGGCTGCCTTTGATAAGACCTATACAGCAGCTCGCGATCACCTTGAATCGGCAGCAGCACGCAAAGGAATGGCCCTGCAAGCCGGCGCGTGAGGCCCGAAAGCATGCTTGCTGTGCCTCTGCGCCGCGTCTTCAGAGCGGTGAGGCGACCGACAGCCCGATGGGCCCGCTGGAGGCCCGCCCGGAGGCCTCTGCCCCTGCCTCGGGCGCCTTGGCGCGCCTCCTGGCTGCCTGGCTGCTTGACGGGGCCTCGATCATTATGTAGTGGCTGCCAATGAGCGATCCAGCCTGCCTGGGGTGGCCCCGCCAGAACCCCAAGGCACCGCCGCCGCCGCCAGGCCAGTCCAACGCCAGCCCGCACCCCTTCGCGTAGATATGGATCCTGCTGGCCGTGGCCACGCTGTCGGCGCTGCCATGGATGGTGGTGGAGTTCAAGAAGGCCGACTACAGCGTGCACTACCAGGGTGCGCCGCTTGCTTCAGTGCCTGCGGGCAGTAGACGGGTCCATGGCCATTTGCAGCCGCTCACCTGCGCCATGACCGTTGACGCTTGCTNCCCCGNCATCTCTCCTTCCCCTGCNTGCCGCAGCATGGTTCATCGCCGGCATCTTCGTCATCCNTGGCGGTGTCCGCCTCGATTTACGAGGTGCGCAGGGTGCAGTGGGTGGCGGGCACAGCCGCTGCAACAGCGGTTGCCATATGCTGCCGTTTAGCTGGACAGGTCAGCCTGGTGACGCTGTTCGCACTGCACTGCTCACTCTGCTATGGCTGACAGCGTGGCCTCACCGCCGTTGCAGGTAGCCATGCATCTGGAATATTACAATCGGCCCAAGCTGCAGCTGCGGGTGGTGCGCATCCTGTGGATGGTGCCCATCTATGCAGTCGACTCGTGGCTGTCGCTGCGCTTCAAGGAGGCGCGGTGAGGCAGCTGGGTGGGCGGGGAACTGCAGGGCTGGGGCTGGGAGCTAGGCCGGCAGTGGGAGCAGCAGTCGCAGCGCATGGATGCGCCATGCATGCATGCGCCGTGGCTGCTGTGCAGATTGCTGGCTGGGTGGCCACCCAAGCTGAGCCAGGCGACGCTCCTCCGGCCACGTGGCTGCTGCCTCAAGCCAGGCTGCACTCTTTCCGCCCCGCAGCTTCTACATTGACCCGATACGCGAGTGCTACGAGGCCTTTGTGATCTACAACTTCTTCATGTGAGTGGCAGCTGCTTGTGCATTGGGTGGGGCGTTGACTGGGGTGGGGTGTTGACTGGGGTGGGGTCATCTAGGCTACTGGCTGCTGATGCCAGGTACAGTAGACCAGAACTCGCTGCTCCTGCAATGTTGTGAGCTGTGCCTGGAACTCAATTTTGAAGCTGCTCTGCCCTCCCCCTCCAGGTACCTGGTGGCTTATCTTGAGGATGAGTACGGGGACATCAATGGTGCGGGCCCGCTGCTGACCACCCGTGCCTGCACACCTTGGCAGCACTGCATATCTGCCATCGCCTGCCGCATCGTGCACTTTCGCATTGCCTCGTGCCCTCGGCATCCAGCAAAGACATGCTGTGTGTGGGCAGGGCCAAGCAACTGCTGCTCACTGGGTAGGCCCAACAACTGCTGCCCACCCACCTATCCAACCCAGTGATGCAAACCSCCCACCCKCCCYCCCACTCCTTCCATCCACCCACCCCTGCTCTCCCCCCTCCAGCCTACTTCATGGTGAAGGAGCAGGTGCCGCACCTGTGGCCGCTGTCGCGCGTGCTGCCGCCCTGGCCCATGGGCGAGCGCTTCTTCTGGGAGACCAAGAGAGGTGGGCTGGGTGCTGCTGTGGAGTGGGGACTGAACCACACTCCCGGTGCTTGTGAGCAGGATGGGTGCTGGAACGCATCGGCACGTCAGGTCTGTGCGCTGTGCTTTTGTGCACCAACTCGACTGCCCTCCCGCGCTTCATGCTGCAGGCGTGCTGTCGTACGTCATTGCCCGCCCCCTCATGACCGCTGTATCAGTGGTGGCCAACATTGCGGGGGTGTACGGCGAGGGCGAGTTCCGGCGAGACAGGTCAGCTGAACCGTATGTGTTGCGGGCCCAGTTGATTTGGCAAACGGGGGTGGGCANCACAGTTGGGGTTGAATAGTAGCCCGGCCAACCACTTGCCCCGCCACCTGCAGCCGGCTGAATCGTGTCCTTTCCGCCCTGCCCGCAGAGCGTACCCGTACGTTGCGCTGGTGAACAACTTTGCGCAGGCGTGGGCGCTCTACTGCCTCGTGCTGCTGTACCAGGCGAGTGCGGCTGCTGCTGGCCTTCTGCCTGCCGACTCGTTATCGGGTTGTTTGTGTGCTTGCTGCTGCCCCAGCTGTCTTGCACAGCGGCCTTTTCACAACGCAGTAGCAACCCTGCGGCCCGCCCCTCTCGTGCAGGCCACGCACGACGAGCTGCGGCCCATCCGCCCGCTATCCAAGTTTGTGGTCATCAAGGCCGTGGTGTTCTTGACCTACTGGCAGTCGGGTGAGGGTTGCTGCGTTGGGTGGGGCAGGCGGAGACAGTGGTGGTAGTTAGTTGAGCCGGTATAACGAGGCGTGCACACGAGGCGTCACTGCCACCATTCACTCACCCGCACCACCTCCCCCTCCCTTGCCTCCCCCCAGTGTTCATCGACATCTGCGCTAAGCTGGGCCTCATCCGCTCAACACCCGACTGGTCCACATACGATACCGATGATGTGGCGGCGGGGCTGCAGGTGGGGTGCTGTGCTGGCAACATGCGCACCTCAGGTGGCATGCTGGTTGTGGGTGGCGCTGTGTGGGCGGTAGAGGGCGCTGATGCAGGAGCTTTTCCTGACCGACAAGAATCTTTCTTGTCTTCTTTGACCGACATTTCCTGTGATGCCACTCCCGCCCCTCCGCCGCAGAACTTCCTCATCTGCATAGAAATGTTCATGGCCGCGGTGGCGCACGCCCACGCCTTCCCACCGCGGGTGAGGACTGCTCTGGGTTGGTCACCCGTCCCTCGCTGCCCTGTGCTGCTGCACCCTGTCTGCTGGCAACGTGATGAGCGTTTCCTGGGCCCCTTGCACGCTGACTGGCCGACACAAAATGCGTTGTTTGCCATGTCAAATTGCCAACACTATCCGTGCCCCTTCTCCACTCCTCTTGGTGGCCAGGACTACATGGACGCCAGCCGCCCTCCCCCCGGTTTCATGAAAAACCTGAAGGTCATGTTCGACGTGCGGGACGTGAGTGCAGGGGCGATTCTTACGCGAGTAATGCTGGAGGGCTGCTCAGTGACAGTTCCAGCTCCAACCCTGATCACCAATCCGCTGTGCCATGCCTGCCACGATTCCCAGCTCTTTGAACCCACCCCACCGGTTGCCCATCCACTCCCTGCAGGTTGTGACCGACGTGAACGAGACGGTGCAGCAGACGGTGCAGCAGACGACGGACAACCTCACGGGTGGGCTGCAATGGCAGCCAGCAGCTCGTGCAGATGCAGCATGGCTGCAAGGTGCTGCCGCCAGCGAGGCATGCCACCTGGCAGTGGGCTGGTGAGCCTTCCGACCTGGCTCCATTATGCTCAGACTCCTGCCCTGCCTGCGTGCTCAACAGAGGTGGGCCGCCGCACCTGGACCACGGCACGAGAAACGGTGCTGGCGGCGCCAGAGGCGCTCGTGACCAAGCCGCTGCAGGTGGGCTGCTGCTGAGTCTGGACTGTGGGCAGCGCTGCTGGGCTCATTAAATAATGGGTGCGACCGCGATTGTCAGCTGGCCGCGCTCATGCCGTTCAGCATGTTTGTGTGCCTGCATTCCACCTGCTCCTACATATGTCCACCTCACCTTGCCCTCCAAGCAGAAGCTGGGCGGCCTGTCAGGGCGGCTGCTGCGGCCAAAGACGGGCGAAGGCGGCGGCGGGCGGCGCAGCAAGCAGGGCGGCCACGATAGTGATGTAGAGGACGGTGAGGGCAGCCAGGCGCTACTGCCCGGCAAGCCGTTAAGCGGCAGCAGCAAGGCGCGGCGAGGGGGCAGCGGCGGAGGGTGGGAGCAGTCGGAAAGCCCATGAGCAGGAGCAGCACACTCCACACATTTCATTGTACCCCTTCCTGTACTGCCTGCCAGACAAACTGCCTCTGCTTTGAGCCGCCCTGCTCTCCCCCTGTACGCTAGCTCCCCTGTTGTAGCCCAGCCCGCCAGAGCTCTCAGTTTACAGACGCCGGTGTACGGCAAGCGCCAGGACAGGCGGGGCTGAGTGGCAAAACTGCTGCTCGGCACACGGGCAGGGCGAGGGCGAGGGACGGAGGGACAGGCTTACAAACAATCCGGAGAGGGGATGAGTGAGATGCGGATGTGCAGAGGTTCGTTCGTTTGTTGGGGGGCTAAGAACAAGAGAGGGTGAAAACTCTAAAAGTGTGCTGCTCTTCTCTGGACAAGGGAGCTAGGCAAGGGATTGCAAGGATTGCAACACAGGCTGACCAGCCGCTGCCCTAGCGCTGCCGAGCGCGGACTGCAGCCGGCACAACTTCTGCAGCGGGGCGCCGCCGGCCATCCGCCACCACAGCGGCGGCGCCCAGCCAGCTAGGGTAGTCGCCTGCCTGCTGCACGCTTGCCAGGCTGACTGCGCTGTTGGCGGCGGCAGGTGAGCCGCTGCCGCTGCTGATGCTGCTGCCGTTGCTGCTGCTACCGTTGCTACTGGCGGAGCAGGCTGCACTGTCACCAGGCGCCGGGTGCTCTGCGGAAGCCCCATTGCTGGAGCTGCCCGGTGCCACCCCTGGCTGCTGCTGCTGCTCCCCTAGCTGCTGCGGCTGCTGCTGCGCCTGCTGCTGCTGTGGGTGGTCACCGGCGTCCCA